>JAANDG010000503.1:0-108395 GCA_036852015.1 Pelodera strongyloides
TTGGGTGCCAAAGGTCAATCACCCATAACTGGGTGATTTTCATTTTTCGCTTTTTTTACTGCTTTTTCATGTCTTTTCAACTATTTTTGATGCTCTAACAAACCAAATCAACCATTATCCACCTTTAAAGAATTCTGGTGACTTTGAGAAATGTAACAACACAAGTCACAAATTGCGCTAATAAAAATTCAATTGTTAAATGGCAAAATTGAGAAAAGACCTTCAAGCTGTTACAAACATTGATCTCTTAGAATTAGTAGAATTATTAAAGATTAAGAACTTCCGGGGAATCTTTATGAGAGACACTTTACCACCACAAGGGATACAACCAAGAGAAGTCGGAATTGTAAATTCAGTAACAAAAGCAAAAGATAATATGTGAGGTAGAATATACGCTTTATTCACGGTTCTGAGATCGCTCAAGATCACGACTACAAACAAAGTGCACAAGAACAAGTAAGGCTAGACAATACGAAGATTACTTAGTATACAATAGAACATAAGCTATTTTCAAGATTTTCCAGGTTTTTGTACAAAGTATCAATGTAATCATTCAATTGGTCTGTGGGGCTATGGCGAAGCTGCCGTTTCTTAAAGCTAAGTTCTAGGATTTTCAGAAGGTCCTTAGTTTTCACGAAATTTTTATGAGCCAATTCGATCTTACTAGACATTTCCCACTTATCTAAACACTGTTTCGCAATCTTCAACCAGTTGCCTTTGTGTTCTTTTATCACAGCTTTATACTCATCTTTCCATGCTCCATTTGGAAAAGTGCTGAACAGTTCGGCCTCGATGTTTGGATATACTTTGCAATCGTTTGTCGGTGCGAAATCAACGATAGCGGCGTCATTCGTCCCTTTCCATACTCCTGAAATCAATAAATCAATAATATTCATAGTCCCCCCCCCGCAATGGCCGCAATGGGACAAGGATTTTGTGATAAGTGATCCCAAGTTTCTGTTGGGTCTCCCCAAGTTGTAAAGCTTTGAATGGGAATAAAGGTCTCTCATTCATAGTTTTTCTGAAACAAACCGCAGTTTTCCGGATGCAAATCAGATATGAATAGAAGAACTCGAAGCACAATCAGTTGAACCACTGTATCGGCAGAAAGACTCTTTTCTTCAATGACTTTCTCCATAAGCACAAAGTCTTCGTTCCATTTAGAAGCAACGTACCTAAAAATGAAAAGATACGCAAAAAATGTCACTTTCTATACTCGTAACTAATATGTATGTATCCTTACACGCTTGTATTAGATCCAGTATCCATGTTAGGTGGAATAATGTGACATTTCGGTCCGACGCCCATTAATTCCAATAACTTATAGCAGAATAATTCGGAGATGTCCGCAGGCTGACCCGAGCTTGTGCCTTTCGGGCCAGAGAGAGCGCATCTAAACATTACAGATCAATCTAGATTTAGATAAAATCATATTTAAAAAACATAAATGGATCTTGAATGAATGAATTGAAAACATACTTCACATAGAACTTTGAAACCAGGTCTTCGCCATGGATTTGGACAAGTGCCATCGTGCTTGTTATTCTGCCTCCTAACTCGCGGTCTCGTTCTTGAAAGTCGCAAACGAATTTGGATTCTTGGCTTCCTCTCTTCTTATTATGACGGTTGTGGAAGTACTGTTTCGTCGCTTCCCGAATCAAGTTGACGTCGCCATCGGTCCAAGCAGCGACTTTATAGTGTTTCTGTCTTCGAAAGTTCTCGAATTTGGCGTAGACATCGAAGAATCCACTATCGGTTAAGCGTTTGTAATGTTGGACAGCCTTCTGTGCAAGTGCAACTTTGTCCGAGCACTGCTTCAACACTAACTCAGCACATTCTTTGTACTCAATCCACCACGGAAGATCTGCATGTTTCTGAAAATAAACAAATAATTCGAGAGCAATTTTACAGAATTCACTAGCTGTATAAGAATTGTTTAACACAATTTTAAATCTCAAAAATTATTATATTTATCCCCGAATTCTACTTTGATCACTTGAAAAGGAAAAATGAAGAAATAGTTAGTTCTCGCTTTTAAAAATATCAGAATCACATGTCAAAATAACTAACCACAATCAATGTATCGCCATCTCGAAGTCCTGCATTTTCCAATGAGTGAGTTAACAAATCGATGCGACGAGCATTGCGATCGAATATCCGTTGAAAATTAATATCAATATGAAATTTAGAGAGAATTGCATCCTGGAGCTGTTTGATTGTAGCCTGAAACAATGAATTATATTTACAATTAGTACATAGCCTGAAACAATTAATTATATTTACAATTAGTACACAAATGGAAAACATACCTGAGCTTCGAATTCACATTTAACAGAGTCGTGAGACCTATTTTCGTGATCGTGCAGGTCAATGATTAAAAACATGTCACCTAAATCAAATTAAAAATTAATACGAATTAATTATAACATTCATAAACCAAATGAAGAGGAAGTCTCTTTTCTATTCACGAAAGTTAATGGAAGAATGCGATGTTGGCAACGTCCCGTGTTCCTCTGCGTCTCTGCTCTCAGACGCGTGTCTGCCTTCCACTCTACCCCAATGCGTTTGCGCAAACAAATACAAAGTTCACCTCAAACAATGCCAAAACCTGAAGCTGCTCCAATGCCAATTCCCCGAGAAGACGCGGTTCTCGGAGTTGAACAAGGGAGCACCCAAGTCTCAACATATTGCTAAGCTCAGACAAATACAAAGTTCACCCTTCACTCAGTGTTGCAAACAAATTTTCATAAAATCAAATAATGGTGCACACTAACCAAATCTATGCAGCAGCAGATGGGATTCCTCATTGGCGACAAACGCGATGGGATCTTACGTCGAGAAGATGCATCGAAGCCTCATCGTCCAACGAAGTCAATGAAAGCAAAGAATAGCAGAACAACAACGGCAAAGTACTCTCGCTCTCTGTCCTACTTCTAACTAAACCCAAAACATAATAACTAAATCTCAGATGGATCTCGACGGTCAACGTTCACCCTCAAACAATGCCAACACCTGAAGCTGCTCCAATGCCAATTCCCGAGAAGACGCGGTTCTCGGAGTTGAGCAAGGGAGCACCCCAAGTCTCAACATATTTCTAAGCTCAAACAAATACAAAGTTCACCCTCAAACAATGCCAAAACCTGAAGCTGCTCCAATGCCAATTCCCCGAGAAGACGCGGTTCTCGGAGTTGAACAAGGGAGCACCCAAGTCTCAACATATTGCTAAGCTCAGACAAATACAAAGTTCACCCTCAAACGATGCCAAAACCTGAAGCTACTCCAATGCCAATTCCCCGAGAAGACGCGGTTCTCGGAGTTGAACAAGGGAGCACCCCACGTCTCAACATATTTCTAAGCTCAAACAAATACAAAGTTCATCCTCAAACAATGCCAAAACCTGAAGCTGCTCCAATGCCAATTCCCCGAGAAGACGCGGTTCTCGGAGTTGAACAAGGGAGCACCCAAGTCTCAACATATTGCTAAGCTCAGACAAATACAAAGTTCACCCTTCACACAGTGTTGCAAACAAATTTTCATAAAATCAAATAATGGTGCACACTAACCAAATCTATGCAGCAGCAGATGGGATTCCTCATTGGCGACAAACGGGATGGGATCTTACGTCGAGAAGATGCATCGAAGCCTCATCGTCCAACGAAGTCAATATATTATATTTATATTAAACTCTTTATTTAGAAAACGAAAAGCAGTAGCAAATGTAAATTAACATGAAAAGAGAGAAAACACACACAGGCTGAGCACATTCAAGAGGCTCAGCTTCTCACGCGGTGTAAAAATTGCATGAAATGAGACGAAAAATCACAGTATAAAATAATATAAAAAGAACTCGCTTAACAAATAGTGGAGGAGTAGTGGTGAAAGGTGCATGCAGGTAGCATCGATTATCATAGAGTATTACAAGATAGAGTATTAGCAAATGACCATGACCAATCAAATTAAGGGCGAGTATCCGTGGTTCCTTATTTTTGATTTGCTTCCAGGTTGAATTGCTCGAGTGGTATCAAGGTGGATTATAATGCAACTAGGTAGATTGTTCACATAACACTGTCGGCCGGGAAGGGTCCAGTAAGCATACTGATCGTATAGTCACCGGTGGGGATCTACGGCCACTCGTGCCCAGACCCAGTATAACTACGGTGGCTAAATTCACCATAGAACTAGGCGCTCCAACGCTTTTATTACTGAAGACACGTGTGTTAGGAACTAAAATCCCGTTGCGTATATGGTACACAGAATAATGATCAAGGTAAGCAGGGAAGCGTTCGAGAGAATTACAACCACGGAAAAAAGCCACAGAACTGAAGGTTGTTGGCCAGCTAATTATATCACAGTGTTCTAAAATGGAACCGGTAGCGTGTTTAGGAAATCCTTGTACATTACAAGGTTAGTGGCATTATCAACATTTTTTGGCAAGCGATTAAGTCGACGGGAGCAGCGGTGGAAAAACCAGTTTGAGTCCTTGTACTTGTCCTTCTTGAGTTTGACAGTGAGAGAGTGCTGCCTAAGACTTCTGGAAGTTGTATCTGCAAGTAACAAAAATTGATGGTTCTTGGAAACGGGGTCGAGAAGACCCTTTATAAGCTTGTACGACGTTAATAAATCTTGCTTTATACGCCGGACACGTTGGTTATCGATGTTAAATATCTTAAGCCGCTGGGCATATGATGAAAAACCAATTTTGCACCTTCTACAGACAATCCTAGTGTAAAGTCTAACAGGTTTATCTAGCAGTTTACAAAGAGCACTATTTTCTTTTGGATTGAAAATTTCAGTCGCATATTCTAGCAAGGGTCTTATAAATGTTTTGAATATGGAAATATAGGTATTGATGTTTTTAGCTCTGAAGATTCTGAGAACTTGTCGTATTCTAACCGTAGCGTTGCGAACTATATTATGCACATGAGTGACAAAGCTAAGATCTTGGTCAATAATTATGCCTAAGTCACGAACTGTAGGTGTCGCTTGAATTAAATTACCACCAAGATAATACTGAGCAAAGGGGTTATTTTTTCCGAGATGCAAGATGCTCGTTTTATTAAGAGCCAAGGGTAAATGCCAAAGATTAGACCAATCTAATACGGAATGAATTGCAGACGAAATATCATTTGGTAATGAGCCATAAATTTTAAGATCATCAGCGAAAAGAGCATAATTTACATGAAGGTTTGAAAAACAACTTGTGATGTCATTAATGTATATTATGAAGAGTAACGGGCCTAACACTGTTCCTTGTGGAACTCCCATTTTAACAACCCATTCTTCAGACGAAGAAGAGCCAACAGTTACATAAGCTTTCCTATTATGCAAAAATTCGGCAATCCAATTAGTGGCTTCTGGAGGTAGGCCAAAATTAGTGAGTTTCTGAATAAGATATTTATGTTGTACCATGTCAAAAGCGGATTTAAAATCAAAGTAAACGACATCGACTGGCTTTTTTTCAGCTAACTGTTCTTTCCAGTCTGAAACAACTCCTAGTAGTTGGGTGGTACAACTTTTTTTGGCAAGAAAACCGAACTGCTTGGGCTCAAACCTATCTTTAAATGTTAACCTAATATTCCGAGACAGAAAACCTTCAAAGATTCTACATAGCGGTGATGTAAGACTTATAGGCCTGTAGTTAGAACAGTCAGAACGAGAACCTTTCTTAAACAAGGGAATGACTCGAGCAATTTTCCACTGATCAGGCACAAAACAGTTCCTATACAATAGGTTAAATAAAAGAGACAGAGGCCTACTTAAAGAGAACCTGCATTTTTTCAGAAAGTAAAAATTTACATGTTCAGTAGAAAAGTTAACTTTGGCTGGGAGGTTTCTGAGAGCCGTTTCAATACTACCAGCATCGAACGAGAGAAAAGGCATGGGGCGTGGGGGGTAAACGCCAGTTTCAGGGATGTTACTTGTAATGGAAGGACACTTTTTCTGGAAATGTTGGGCAAAATGCTCGGCCTTGTCAATGTCAGTAAATGCAGGCGATTTGTCAGAGCGGTTTATAGCGGGTAATGGAATGAAGCCTTTCAATTTGAGCTTAATGTATTTAGAAATGGAAGAAGGACCGTTTTCAGACACCAAACGCTCTTTAGATCTAAAAAATTTATGTATTTCTTTACGAATTTTTTTATTCAGGGCTTTATACTCGATTTTATTTTCAGTTGAATTGTGATAATTAGGCCACAAATCCAATTTTTGGCGCTGTAGTTTTTTAATGTAATCAGGTAAAGGAGATTTCCGGTCTTTTCTTTTGACTACTGGGATAAAGGAGCTAACGGCATAATCAAGAACATCTAAGAAACGGTTATAGAGAACGTCAGACAATAAACTCGATGAGAATAAAGAATCCCAATCAATACTACAAAACAGGTTATTGATCTGGTCATATTCACCTTTAGTAAAATCCAAATACTGGTTGCGGATGTTTTTGTTCAATTGCGAGTGTGGGTCATGTTGTAATATAATGCTAAATTTCACCGAAAAATGATCAGAATTGCAAATTTTGTCCTCACAAATAGATAAATTGTGTACCAAGGTCGTGTTATCAGTAAATATTAAGTCTAGAATATTTGCTGTTCCGCTACTTGATATTCTAGTTGGTTTGTCAACTAATTGTTGGAGACCATTAGAAGAAGCGAATTCTAGATACAGTTTTTGTACATTATCGTTACAAGTTTGGGTGTTCCATTGGATTTTAGGAAGATTAAAGTCCCCTAAGATGATACTGTTGTAGTTACTCATATTACTGATAAGAAAATCAATCGATTTTTTAGTAAGCTCGGGGGTACGATTGTGGTTTGGCGGGCGGTAAAGCAATTGTATGCGGACGCAATGAGAGCCATTAGTGTAGAGATCAACGATCAGAAGTTCAAAGTTATCAAGAGAGACACTAGAGTACAAAGATAATTTGATGGACTTTTTAAACAAAATTGTGACACCGCCACCTGTTTTGCTTGCCCTGTCACAACGAAAAAAGTTATAAGAATCATTTTTAAGGTGCGAGTCAAGAATGGTGTTATCTAGCCAAGTTTCAGTACAAAAGCAAATATCAATTTTTCTAAGTAGCAATTCTGAGAACAACTCATTAACAGAGGAGGAAGAACGAATAGACCTGACATTAATTAAGAGGCAACTGAGATCAAAAGTTTTAGGAAGATTAGGGAGAGATTGAAAACTGCCAAAACTTGCGTGAGAAGTTGATCCTCTGTCTTAGTGTCGCATAGCCTGGGACGCAGGTAAAGGAATATAATTGGGGTTGGAAGCGAATAGGTGCAAATCCGCGTATTTATAGACTTGAGTACCGGCCTTCGAATTAGTATCGTAGACAAACTGGCGCATTGAGTGATGTTGGTTCAATTCAGTGCGTGTCATGTCTCGTCGAATATAGAATGGTCGATCGCCTTTATATTTCGCGAATTCGTCATGTCTAATAACACGAATAGCCTTGCGAATAAATGAGTCTCTTTGCAAATGGTCATGAAAACGAATTTTGAGGACACGCGGACGATTTGAATTCCCATTAGGGGAACGGAATGATTCAATCACAGCCAGTTTTTCAGTCGGGTCAGAAGTTTGCGAATTTATTTTGGCTATGAGGGAGGAGACGAGTTCAGAATCAGCAGCACATGAGTTGGAAGATCGATCGGTATCTTTCACCTGTTCAATTACAGCATAGTGAGACTTCCTGTAGGCCTCAGCGGCATTCGCCATAGAAGAGGCAGCAATACCGTTAAGAACCTGAGTAGGGTGGGCACGATAGAAATCAATATCAGCAGTCTTACTAGACTTCATGGAATGGGAATCCCAAAAAGGCGTGCCGCCGGAGGGGCCGATAAAAGCCTGTAGGAGTTGTTTGATTTCAGCAAGTTCTTGCTTAAACGAACCACATTCACACGGTGTGGTAGAGGAAAATGCTCTAGTTCTAGGGCCAGACTGCGACGGTCTAGAAATAGGTGGAGGGTTAGTTTCAAGAAAAATGGACTTGATTTGGGACTTGAATTCGTCGGATTTCATAAAATCAATAAAAGCAGAGAAATCAGAATTTGCCTTTTTGGCTGGTGGTTCTTCCATAATAGAGAGGAGGGCAAGGGTGGTAAGGTACAAACTATAAAAAAGCAGCCGCACGCCAGCGGGTCAAATGCGGGAAATGAAAGCAAAGAATAGCAGAACAACAACGGCAAAGTACTCTCGCTCTCTGTCCTACTTCTAACTAAACCCAAAACATAATAACTAAATCTCAGATGGATCTCGACGGTCAACGTTCACCCTCAAACAATGCCAACACCTGAAGCTGCTCCAATGCCAATTCCCCGAGAAGACGCGGTTCTCGGAGTTGAACAAGGGAGCACCCCAAGTTTCAACATATTTCTAAGCTCAAACAAATACAAAGTTCACCCTCAAACAATGCCAAAACCTGAAGCTGCTCCAATGCCAATTCCCCGAGAAGACGCGGTTCTCGGAGTTGAACAAGGGAGCACCCCAAGTCTCAACATATTTCTAAGCTCAAACAAATACAAAGTTCACCCTCAAACAATGCCAAAACCTGAAGCTGCTCCAATGCCAATTCCCCGAGAAGACGCGGTTCTCGGAGTTGAACAAGGGAGCACCCAAGTCTCAACATATTGCTAAGCTCAGACAAATACAAAGTTCACCCTTCACTCAGTGTTGCAAACAAATTTTCATAAAATCAAATAATGGTGCACACTAACCAAATCTATGCAGCAGCAGATGGGATTCCTCATTGGCGACAAACGGGATGGGATCTTACGTCGAGAAGATGCATCGAAGCCTCATCGTCCAACGAAGTCAGAAGTCAATGAAAGCAAAGAATAGCAGAACAACAACGGCAAAGTACTCTCGCTCTCTGTCCTACTTCTAACTAAACCCAAAACATAATAACTAAATCTCAGATGGATCTCGACGGTCAACGTTCACCCTCAAACAATGCCAACACCTGAAGCTGCTCCGATGCCAATTCCCCGAGAAGACGCGGTTCTCGGAGTTGAACAAGGGAGCACCCCAAGTCTCAACATATTTCTAAGCTCAAACAAATACAAAGTTCACCCTCAAACAATGCCAAAACCTGAAGCTGCTCCAATGCCAATTCCCCGAGAAGACGCGGTTCTCGGAGTTGAACAAGGGAGCACCCCAAGTCTCAACATATTGCTAAGCTCAGACAAATACAAAGTTCACCCTCAAACAATGCCAACACCTGAAGCTGCTCCAATGCCAATTCCCCGAGAAGACGCGGTTCTCGGAGTTGAACAAGGGAGCACCCCAAGTTTCAACATATTTCTAAGCTCAAACAAATACAAAGTTCACCCTCAAACAATGCCAAAACCTGAAGCTGCTCCAATGCCAATTCCCCGAGAAGACGCGGTTCTCGGAGTTGAACAAGGGAGCACCCCAAGTCTCAACATATTTCTAAGCTCAAACAAATACAAAGTTCACCCTCAAACAATGCCAAACCTGAAGCTGCTCCAATGCCAATTCCCCGAGAAGACGCGGTTCTCGGAGTTGAACAAGGGAGCACCCAAGTCTCAACATATTGCTAAGCTCAGACAAATACAAAGTTCACCCTTCACTCAGTGTTGCAAACAAATTTTCATAAAATCAAATAATGGTGCACACTAACCAAATCTATGCAGCAGCAGATGGGATTCCCCATTGGCGACAAACGGGATGGGATCTTACGTCGAGAAGATGCATCGAAGCCTCATCGTCCAACGAAGTCAATGAAAGCAAAGAATAGCAGAACAACAACGGCAAAGTACTCTCGCTCTCTGTCCTACTTCTAACTAAACCCAAAACATAATAACTAAATCTCAGATGGATCTCGACGGTCAACGTTCACCCTCAAACAATGCCAACACCTGAAGCTGCTCCGATGCCAATTCCCCGAGAAGACGCGGTTCTCGGAGTTGAACAAGGGAGCACCCCAAGTCTCAACATATTTCTAAGCTCAAACAAATACAAAGTTCACCCTCAAACAATGCCAAAACCTGAAGCTGCTCCAATGCCAATTCCCCGAGAAGACGCGGTTCTCGGAGTTGAACAAGGGAGCACCCCAAGTCTCAACATATTGCTAAGCTCAGACAAATACAAAGTTCACCCTCAAACGATGCCAAAACCTGAAGCTGCTCCAATGCCAATTCCCCGAGAAGACGCGGTTCTCGGAGTTCAACAAGGGAGCACCCCAAGTCTCAACATATTTCTAAGTTCAAACAAATACAAAGTTCACCCTCAAACAATGCCAAAACCTTAAGCTGCTCCAATGCCAATTCCCCGAGAAGACGCGGTTCTCGGAGTTGAACAAGGGAGCACCCCAAGTCTCAACATATTTCTAAGCTCAAACAAATACAAAGTTCACCCTCAAACAATGCCAAAACTTGAAGCTGCTCCAATGCCAATTCCCCGAGAAGACGCGGTTCTCGGAGTTGAACAAGGGAGCACCCAAGTCTCAACATATTGCTAAGCTCAGACAAATACAAAGTTCACCCTTCACTCAGTGTTGCAAACAAATTTTCATAAAATCAAATAATGGTGCACACTAACCAAATCTATGCAGCAGCAGATGGGATTCCTCATTGGCGACAAACGGGATGGGATCTTACGTCGAGAAGATGCATCGAAGCCTCATCGTCCAACGAAGTCAATGAAAGCAAAGAATAGCAGAACAACAACGGCAAAGTACTCTCGCTCATGAACACCTCAAATAAGATGTCCGTTTTTGAATGCATGATTTAAAAGAAAGAAAAGAAAATATTTGAAACAAAAAGTTGAATGGACACAGATGCATATACATAGTAGGAACTACCAGGAATATTTCAAAGAAGTCGAGAAGGAGACATGTCTCAAATTTAAGGTAAGTAAGCTAGAATTAGGGTAACAACGGCAAAAGACCATAATGCTCACCACATTCCCTCCTCCCTTCTATTCTTTTCCCTCGGCCTTTCTCTGCTCCTGAAATGCGGCTTCTTCTTCCGCTTGTTTCGCATCAGCAAGTTGCTCAAGTTGATCTTCTACGTCGTCATCAATATATTGCAGCTAAAATTCAAGCATTTCATAAAATACAATCCATCACACTTTTATACTTCAGCTGAGTGTTGTCACTTAGAGCGCATTGTCAACTTATCTGAACAAATAATAAGCTGTTGGTAAAAGAAACGCTCTCAAATTGTAAAATTATGTATGGCCCATTTATGTATAGCGACAACACACTGTACAGCCAGAGAAGACTAGGAATCTTCTAGTATTTTAAAGAACACACCTCCTCTAAACCTTTCATTGCATGCTGACTCATTTGATTGTGTGCGTGCCGTAATATCGTCCAGTACAATTGCTCATCGTCTGTGAATTCAAATCCAAACGACGAAAAGTTTGCAATCGGAATTTAACGCGTGGTTGTAACACGCAACACCTAGAAGTACAGTGTAATGGGGGACACCTAGAAGTATAGTGTAAAGTTGGAAAATAGAGAGAGAAACATAGCGAGGGAAAGCAGAGAGGGAAAATAGAGAGAGAAACAGAGAGAGAGGGAAGGTAGAGACAGAAATATTCCCTCTCTCTCTCTCTCTGTTAGAGAAAATGAGCCGTGCGACGTCGCGCGCGGCGGAACAGCGTCGCGTCGCGGCTATGCACCCCTCTTCTAAGATTACACCGTTTTGTCTAACTGGAGACAACCCCTTGATCAGAAGACTCGTCGTCAACGAGTCATCTAGCGCCCTCGAGCAAGCCGAGTAATCAGCTATTGTCAACCACGGTGAACCAACACACGTGATATGTTCGAATAACATGGCATAAACTGCAGCGCACAAGTACACCGCATACTATGCTTAGAAATTCCATACAAAATTGAGAACTCATATTTGGGCGAGCCCGGAGTGAATGGCGTATTGGGCGAGTGAGTAATAAAGAAAAAAAATCAATGACTTACTAATTAAAGGAAAAATACGTGTATAAATTAGTATGTATAAGTAGTGGGTAGTGGCACTGTGAGTACGGCTAGGAGTAAGGGGGCATGGCTGACCCCGGTATGCTGATTTTCTTGCCCGAGGCTAGATTTGGTCTTATATGTATGTGTGTGATTTGAATCTAAAATTAGCATTTGGGGAATTGCAGCAAAAGGAAAAGGTAGATTACTGGAAGAGAACAAACGCAGAAACAATATATTGGCTACGAATTAGTATCTGCATCTATTCAAATAAAAAGAGAGAGGAGTGGAGAAAGAAAGTAAAGTGACAATTTGTCGACCAGAAGCATATGGTTTACATTATAGTTGAGTAATTCAACTATAACCTAATATGTAAGTGGTTCTTGTCTAGCTAATTTTTGAAGAACGATTTTTGTATAATTACACCATTCTAACTTTGAACATTGGCGCTAAACAGAGATGGTGTCGCTGTGCAAACAGGACCAAGTTTATTGTAGCCATACAGTAAGCTATGGTATACGTTACTAGAATGGGAGCCCTAATCACTGATATAAAAGGGCAGGGCTTAATCTTTCTATGTCTGGATAATAATATTTTATCTATAGTTCGATATAATTCTCTTAATTCTACACATTCTACATCATAATGCATATTATTCAAATATTGGGCGCCAAAGAGTCGGCGTCGGTTTTTTTGTGACAGTTCGAGCAACGGAAGGTCTGTAATTTTCGTCATTAGTCCATTCGGTGTAGGGTTTTCCTCTGTGTCTCTTACGGACTATGGGACCCTGTGCTCTATTCAAGTGTACGGTAGATCTAAATTCCTGGCTTTTCGGTTTTGTGCGTTTCTGAGATTTCGGTAGTTGTGGTGTATGCAGTATGCACACTACACCGTACTTACACACGGGTGGGTATAAAACCGCGGGGCCGCAGTCTATCGGCCTGCGTCACGGTTGAAGTCAAATTTTTACATGTAAACCTCAACGCGCTTAAATTAATAAGTATTAATTTTGCAATAGGTTTGCATCATGCGATTCATTTCTCCGAGGACAGGTCTAAATTAACCTAAATTTGTGTACTTTGACATCTTAATACACACTTTTTAGTTCGCGGCTCACCGATGACTCGGAGGACTCAGTTGACACATAGATGACACAGAATACAGCTGTGGGAGAAAAATTGAGTGTGGCTACGGCAGATTGAGTGTGACTTCTTGTGAGCTTGATGAAGAATGCTTCGGCAGAACAAATGGTTTCCACTGATGAAACAGGGTTACTGCACTACGAGAGGGAATTTTTTCTTTAGTTGTCAAAAGTGGACACTATTTTGGACTATGATTATTTTACCTTGGAAAAATACAATATTTGTAAATTGAAGCTGGCGCGGAAATGGCGCAGCTTGCGACTCCGCAAATTCTTTTTTTTTAGAATGCAAAATCCGACTTCGGAAGAGGTAACAAAAAAGTGCGGTGATCTAGCCCTGCCTTTGTCAACTCATTGACAGTAAGCTCACGATTAGCTTGTGAAAGATAAGTGCCCTAAGTCCCAGTGTTTATTACAAATGCCAACATATCACATATCTGGTCCTAAGGATATTGTCCATTTAAGGCATTCATGTTGTATTATGTTATGTTTTGACTTCGTTAGTTGGTCTTTTGTATGTTTGTATGTTTTATGTGTTTCTCTGCTTATAACAAATTACCATTCAGTATCCTTTTGGTCCCTCGTCAGTATACCAGTATACGTGCTTGTGAGGCACCGTGTCTTAGGGTTCCTGTTGGTTGACATTTGACATTAGTTGTCCGTTATTACTCTGCATGCTCTTTTTTGTTTATTTATTTATTGTCTTCCAATAAACCATATTATAAGGGATTAGGCGCAGGAATTCCTGAACACCGTGAAGCGAAAAGCAAATTCTCATTTTTTTTGCAAACGTGAAGATATATTTGGGTGTAACCAAACGAAGCGGCTTACTATTTTCACAGTCACAATATATTAAGAATTTAATTTTGTTTTTCATTAAATATAGGAAGATATGAAGAAAAATAAAAAACGCGGTGCCCAATACCATGTTACAGAAATACGAACTTTTTGATCTGAATACACGGTTGTCTAGCTGTGATCTTCATTTCCTAATAACTCATCCTGCATAATAAGAATGGCGGTTTTCACAGTCATGTCTGAGTAATCCCGCAGTTTTCTCTCAGGAAATTTGGGTAAATTGTTTTTGGGTAAGCCAACGCCACTTTTCATGGAACAAAAACATTTGCGGCCCATTTGAAGACCTATCGTGAACAAGTTTTCTAGAAACCCGTCATTACTTGGTCACCATTTGGTCAGTGAGTGACCGATCACCGAATGGTTTTTCAGTAAAAACCATTTGGCAACGGGCTTCTGTGGTCTGGTTTCAGTTTTCCTGGGTATTAAGCATTATATTAATACCGTGTATTAATCGCTATACGTGAATTAGAATAATGGGGTCTCGATGTATGGCAAAAATTTCTTCCAAGTATGGCTTTAATTACCATAGATTGGCACTACACGAGAACAACTACAGACCGCGCGCCAATAAATGGTCCCGCGGCAGGTAGCCACAGGACTATTTTTTTCGAGCGTGCATAAACTGTGCATTTTCGCCTCGTCTAGCATTATCAATGGTGCATTTTCTAACTTTCAAAGGTGTATGCACAATTTCAAAGCTGTATACACGAGTGGGGACCCCACCATGGTGATGGGGTAGGGGTCGGATAAGGCGGAGTCTTAGTTAGTGTCACAGTATTCAACTCATATGAGAACATCGTCTACACATTGCCGAAGGCCACTACCTTTGAGAGAAAAGGGGTATGAGGTAGAAAGAAATAGAGAGGGACAGAGAGAGGGCGAGAGAGAGAGAGAGAGGGACATAGAGAGAGCGAGAGAGAGAGAGGGACATAGAGAGAGAGAGAGAGATAGGGTAGAAAAAAATTGAGAAAGAGAGATTAGTGATTAGTCAGGGTCAACCCACCCCACGATAATCTGAGAACCACTCCGTTACCGAGCTTTTCCCGAGAAACTTTGCATTTCCGAGCTTTTTCCGCCTGTTTCCCGAGTGTTCTCCGAGAAGATTCTCGGAAAAAGCACGGAAACTTTGAGGTTCTCGGGCCGAGCTCGGAAAATTGGCGGGCCGAGCTCGGGAGCTGTCTGTTTATCCGTTTCCGAGCTTTTCCCGTGGATTTTCCGAGCTTTTCCCGACAAACTTTCGTATTCCGAGCTTTTTCCGACTAAAAACCTAATAGGAAACTAGTAAAAAAACAAGTTGAGAAACTAAGTAGCAGCATGCATGCATGACTGCTTGCCTAATAAGAGACAATGATAAGCAAGTCCAGGAATATTGTACAGCAAATGGTAGTCCGTATCCGTAGTCCTACTCCTAATAGACGAACGTATTCCTCAGAGAAGAAGGGCTACAGGTAGGCTCAATAAGTTCAATTATATCTATGGCATGAAACATATTTGATAGAAAGGACTAAAGAACATTACAAAGTTATCAATATCAGCTGGTAAGTTTACAAGGGCGCAAGGGCGTACGGAGGACGCGCGTTGCAAGCAAACAGCGTGCCGGCTATTGCCCAGAACAACGTAGTATGAACATGTAAGGTACCCTCTAAAATGATTTTGAGAGTATCCGCAATGATTTCAACAACAACATAAATGATACAACAACACGCGACTTCTGTCATGGATGCGTGACAACGGTCGACAAGTGCGCGCGCGAACTACCTCTCAAGTCCAGGCAACGTTGTCTTTTTTTTACGTGTTCACGCTAACAAATCCAAATCGCCTCACTGCATTATTGATGTAACAAATCATACCTTTGTTTTAAGGGAAGTTCCATAATCAGAAAAGAAGACAATTTTTGTTTCAAAAATAATGGGGGGGGGGGAATATGCCGAAAATAAAACAACGATAATGGGCGTGTCCCTGCACTTACCTATAATTTTCGTATAATTCTGATATTTTCCCGATAAGATAAGTAATTATCTTTTCCTTAATAATTTCAACACGATATGATAAGTAAAATTTCGCTTATCGTCTAAGCGACGAGTTGGAGAGAAGAGAAAAAATTGTCGCGCTCGTGTCGCTTTCCGCGCTGACCCTTCATACACGAAATTGAGAATTATCGCGTGCGTGTTATCTTCTGGCCCGCGCCCATGAAAGAGAGAAATTTTCTCTTATCGTGAAACAGCAACCTGCCGCACGATAACTGTTTATCGTCAAATTTTATCGCGAACCAAAATTATCGCGTAAGCAATGCTCTACTTCAGAGTCAAAAACTTGTGAATTCGCACGACGATTTGAATTCCTGATTCCAGATAAATTGCACACAAAATGATCCTTACTTCAGATCTTCAAATTAATGACGTAAAACATAATTGACCTTTATTTATTCCTTGGCAAACCAACGTAAATAAAGCAATCGCCTACAACGTTGATTGGTGTCGTTCAACAAAAGTTCATATAAAATAATTTTTTCCTAAATTTGCAGTTATTGACTAAATAAAATATGTGTCCATTATTTAGTGATTATCAAAATATAAAAATTGCGCGATGAGTGCAACCAAAGTTAACACAGAAGCAAAGATGAACTTCTCTTAACATTCGTTTACAATATAATGCCACCCGACGATTACACATATGATATGTTAAACATTTAAATAAATAAAGTCTCCTCAAAATCTCGCACAAGCAATAAATACTCTAACAATAAGCCTGGTACCTTAAAATCACAGACATAAATAAAATCATGCATCTAAAAAGCAAACATATATATAAATATAAATACAAATATGGGCTTGCAGAAATTGGGTTAAATACACAGGACTGCCGAGATACTTGCTACATATTTGATACATATTTTCGGTAGAATGCTGCAGACTACACTGCTAGTATCGCTCATACCGAAACAATTACCTCAAGATCTAGCTAACAAACTGGGCAATCTACTTGTTTTACACTAACTGAACTTAATAAGAGATGGTGGATCCCAGCCCGGTCCATAAATCAGGAACAACAGGGAAGTACGTGTCCATGGCTTCAGAAAACCGGGTGCAGTACATTTCCGGACTGATTACAGTTGGAAGGTGTGACCCAGGTATGGCAACCATTTTAACAAGACTCTCCAGCTTCTTGTCCAGAGTATACGTACGCATGTAGTCGACTGAAATAAATAAATGTTCGAGATGCAAATTACCATTATGTACACGTGAATTTGGCTTTTAACAAAAGAAAAAGAAAGAAGTTATCAAGCATATCATAATAAAAAGGCACCTATTCCAAGGATTAGTTCCCCATTGGTTGAATCGACTCCAACAAGCAGGGAATAGTCCATGACATCCTGAAACACATTCTTTCCAATACAGTCAAATAACAAGGAACAATAAACGCTAAATTAACAATAATTCCTCTGCTCACATTATTTCTTCTATGCTATCCTGATTTTATCTTTCAAATTAATGCTTCTATTCATTAACCAGCCGTTCGAAGAGCCCTACGGGCTCTTCTCCGACTGGAGGAATCGGCCTTCGGCCGATTGTTTCCCTATTTTTCCCTATTCCCTTTTCCCTATACTTATAATTCATTTCTTGACATCTTCATATTTTTATATTTTAATTTTTTTTTTATATAATCTTTTGTTCACTAACATGTTGAAAAAAATTGATAGAAAAAAGAACCTCGAAGCGAAATTAGAAATTAGCAGAATAATGAAAATATATGAGCGACAAAGTGTTGATTACTCGAATTATCTGTTAGCTGACAACGACGCGTAACAAAACGAAACGACAATCCTTAAGTAAGAAAAAGACTTAATATTTGAAGTTCTTACCTGCGCGGACAGAAAGTGCGAATCATTTGAGATGGCTTGATTGAGAGCGGCCTTGCTGTGTGGGAATACGTATAGCTGATTGTTCCACAAGTCTTTCATGAAGTTTTCGTCCATAAGCACCAACTCTGATGAGCTTTTACCCGCAGAAGCCATTCTGAAATAGAACTCATAGCGTAAAAAATAATGTTGATGCCTTTATATATATTCATGTGTAGGCAGATTTCCCTAATACATTGCTGCGTCACAATATAAGGTAAGAGTGCTACGCTATATGAACAGTAACAAAAAGTTGTTTCTGTAAAAGCAGTATTGTCCGTAATATACCTGTTTCTCAAGGATCCCTTCAAATCCCATACTTGATCCACTTGGTGTTTGTAGAACAAATATTCCATCACAAGGATGTCGGTCTTCACTTGGACACCGGTCGTCTTGTTTTTGTAACCAACGCGGAACATGCCGAACACCTGACGTAACACGATTAAATAACGAAATGTTTTTTTTTATCGAGAACGTAATTTAGATTCTTTACAATTTCCTCATGTCAATTTGTACAATCTCTTTCCTTGAAGTTTCACTCACAGTGTCACGAAATTTTTTTACACAATCTACTCACCTTGCAAAGCGTTGTCAATTTCTTTTCGGTCACTGCCGTCTCGATGTACTCAAAATAACGAGGTGCAAACTTGATGAACGATTGCACTTCGAACTTCGACATTTGTTTGATCACAAATCGATGGTCCTGAAGCAAGCAATAAATGTCACTTGGTTTTAGCCACATCTCATATACTCTTAATTATAATACGGAAAAATACATACCATGGTCCTGTAGAAGAAAGCACCACTCTTTCCTCCTTGCGGTGTCCAGAAGGTAGACAAAGCGAGTGAGCGAATGAATGCTTCTTCACCATCCGGGAAGAGGAGACCTCGAAGACGACGGAAACGTTCGGCATAGTACGCCTGAACTCCAGGGGTTAAGATCATCAAAAGCATCAGAAACGTTTATAGGTTAGAAATGTTCAAATATCTAATCGTCTAATAATTGAACTCAACGAAACTCTCGTCAGACGCAATTAGGATATACAGGGCAGGCAATGAAAACAAACCTTTACGTAAAAACTTGTCTGTGAGTCCTGAAATTCAATCTCAACATGTTCAATTGAATTAATATTGAGTGGCACATCTCCGTCTTTGAGTGCTTCACGAGCTTTGCGCTGTCCTTCCTGGAAACACAAATCACACAAAGATCCACCCTACACTGGTTTACTGCTTACAAATGTTCACGTTTATTTAACTTAATACGGGAGAAGTCTACATGACTCACCACGCATTGATCCGAAGAAAGGGCATACGCAATTATTGACCCAATATCTGGTTTCGATTCAGATTTTCCATCTTGGATATCTCTGACCGTCACACCGACACGAGAAGAGAGCGGCAATGACAGATGAAGATACGACGGAAACGGATTACATAGACGATCAAGACATACATCAGTGGCCTGAAGATAAATGTGAATGACTTTTTACTACCCTTGTCAATGAACCATAGTCCCGAAGGTTAGTTGTATTCAAGTCTTAGAACCAAAAAAAGGTATTGAAGAGAAATCTAAGAAAAAATGTAATTACCTCTCCATTAGTACCGGCATCCTCGGTGTTCTTTTTCATTGCTCTCAGACTCGCCGACAACACTTGACACTGCTCATTCCATGTGGTAATTAATTGATAGATGACGTCACGCATCTGCATCTGGACCTCGGTCGCCTGGAAAATAAGAAAGTTTGTCATTAAGTCGGAAACCAAACTAGCAACGCCACGGTTTGCACAAGCATTAACAACTCACCTTAACGGCCAGAGCATTCGTTGAATTGACCGCCTCTTCTTCAATGCTTCTCACATCGGATGTCGATTCCAGGAGTTCCCTGTAATATTGAAAAATGCAAATAAACTGAGAAGGATGCGAAACAAGGACAAGAAACACAGCATAACAAGCACAACAAGTAAAATATTCTTACTTAATCTTCTTCCGGGTACTTTCGACCATCACTTTGAGCGGTATATGGAAAGTGCTCGCGTACTGTGAGCTCTCGTGCTGCATTAGTGCAAGGAGTCGTGTTGCAGCTGTGGTGCAGATATCATCGCCTAGTTTGGCCGTCCTGAAACACTCGTAATTTCCAATGAAATGGTGCTTTTGTCACCACAAAAAGGTTGTAAGAGATCAAGGCAATAATGAAATGTAAAGACGATTCAATGAATACCTCGTCAACATGTCATCGAGTGATTTCACGGACACTTGCGTGGACTGTATTCGACATACGACGGGTGAGAACTGCACATGGAGCGGTTGAATCTGAACGCAAAACAATAAATAGTTTCTAAAAGACAAATTAATCATTACTTCAAAAGAAACTCCATTATGCAAACGAACCTTTGAGACCTTGAAACAAGTCGCGTAATTATTGAACGAGAAGAAGTATGCCTGTTGATGAAAGAAACAGTGGTGACACGGATGATCGAGAGGTCCAGTGATATTACCTAAATATTCGGAAAAATAATGAAAACAACAAGTGATAGTTGTAGAGTAGTTGCTAGAAAATGTAGAACACTAACCAAGGCTGAAACCGGCGTTACCGATGTAGTCAAGAAACTTTGCAAACGAGAGATGCCATGTTCTAGTGTCAACTGAGACAATCGGTGAAGCTGCCTTACAGCTGAAAATATGTTATTTATACTAGGATCATTTTATTTATACTAGGAAATTAGATTCACAGAACTAAAGAACCGCATTGTACATTGGTACAGCATAGAGATGTAAAGCAATTTTCAGTACAAAACACTTCATTAACCAAGGGAACAAATGATTGGAAACAGCTTGATGTTCACGTTGTGCAAACTACTGGGAAAAGAAACTGACTGCTCGCAATAGTGATATGTGTAAATACGTTGTGGTGTATTCGATTCATCGAATGACATTCCATTTTGCACAACTGTGGTAGTAATCTGAAATACTCCAATTGGTAACTTTCACTGATTGGTTGACTCAGTATGCAAGCACAGTAATTAACGAAAATCCACCTCAATGCAAACCCTTCCAAAAACGATCTTTCTTGAATGTTCAAGCATTGGCAATTCACAATTTGACGACGGACACTGGTAATCCTTACTGAAGCAGAATCTGAAAATAGTTGAGTGATTTCGAAATCAAGGAGCCAATTATTATTCAGAATCAGAACCCATTCAAACTAAGAACTTACGTAAATAAATAAAAGGAAAGTGTTGCAGAAAATTACCTTGTCAGGAATTCCCCCAATGTCATATCGTTTGCTCCATAGAACTGCATGCTAACGACCCAAGGTCTGACACAGAGTAGTGGTGCATTAGGGCTTTTGGGCGAAAAAGATCCAAATAAGATGGCAAGTCTTTGATGAACATATGGATCGAGTACGTCCTCACGCTTCGAAGGTTTCTGACAAAAAAAAGATAATTTAAATAAAGAAAAGACTGATAAGCTTGAGCAATGGCGATCCCCGGGAGTTCTGAATCGCAGCGAAATGGTTCAGAGAGAAAAGAAGAGGAAAATACAACAGGACACCCAAATCTGGATTGCAAAATAAAGAATCGACAAGCGAAAAGATGGAGCATGCACAACGAATGGAATGACGCTTCGTTTCTTACACTTAGACTCAGAAATCCTTGTTTTAAGAAGAACTGAAAATAATATGATGCCGACATTATCGTTTAAATTTAAAAAAAATATATACATAAATGGCGATAAATAGCCAGCAGGGAAAAGAAAAACACGAAAACACTTTACCTCCGGATAGTAGAATGTTGATTTCTGAGATGATTCTGACTTCTTATTCAATCGATTTTGAAACAGAAGTCCAGAAAATGCGCGAAACTTTGATGTCGTCGCATCATTTAGTTCCTCACCCTAAACAAGTAATGATAATGATATCAATGTGAATTCAACATGGATCCAAAGTTGATAACGATCACAGAAGTTATAAAGAAACACATTATTTATAAACAATGTAGAAAAATAAAATCGTACACGACAAGGTAGGGCAAACGGATGTCGCGGGTAGACGGGCACAGGACACTAAATATATAAGGAAATAATTCGTAAAAAAATACTCGTCTTAACCACGCCACTCCTTTCACGCGTCCAAAGTTCTTCTATGCTCTATTCGCCGTATCATACTACTCAAAACGGAATCCACTATGTGCATAATATATCATGCCATGAATATTATACAGTCTTCAAGTAAACTACACACAATATGTATATAGGTACGAACCGTTTTTTCTGACTTAATAATTGCCTGTTCTGCGTCTTCTTCTTGTTTAGCGTTTGCAACAAAAGTCTCACTCACACCTAAAAGTTCAAGGTTTAATAAAATAAAGCAACGCTCAACCCTAATACGGACAATCAGAAAATAAAGGTAACTCATTATCAAGATTATCCTACCGAATTTATACAGTGGTTGCTTGAAATATGGAAGGAGAGAACAGGTTCTTCCCTTTGGTGTCTCCAGGAAAGGAGGCTCGAATTCGATGTAAGGGGAGACTGAGAGACAACTCTTCTGCAGAGCACCGAGGAAACTATTCTAAATGGGTTTGTCATGTAAGGTTAAAACGAGTTGTAACGAATCGAACCATAACTGCATATACGAAGTTCAATTAAGGCAGAATGTAGTACAGTATACTTGACGTTGTACAGAGATACACATTCTCCGGTCAGTTTAGTAAGAAAAAGGAAAAAGACTCTATCCCATCATTGTAGTTTATGATGTGCACCTCATCCTCCACTTCGATCTCGATATTCTCGCGTCTTGCCTCGCACACCTCGCAAGTCGAAATTTGGTATGCCAACTTGCAGTTGTAAAGAGCTGAAAACAAGTATTAATAACGAAAAAATAGTATGTTCAGATAGAGAAAAAATATATATTGTGAAATGTAAAACGAAACTCGTTACCTAAGTAAGCTTTCTCCAGTTTTGCAGAATAGAGAGCGACTAGCATGTACTGAAGAACCCGTTTAACAGCACACAGTTCGCGACGATATCGAGACTTCAAGAGGATTGAGCAACCACGATCCGGCACACATTTGTCAAACACCTAGATGAAAATGGGGATTGAAGAAACAAGCTCATGTCCCTTCCCTTTCGCCCCACGACATTGGGCAGCAATTACCACGGGAAATACACATCATACAGAACTTACAGAACACATCAGCGGATAAACTATCGTTATAGAGATTCAAGAAGGAAACTAACCAATAAAATCCTCTTTCGACCACTGGTCTCCATAACTTCTCTTTGCGTAAAAAGCGGGCAGAATCCGGTTTCAATATTTTGTTTCATCAGTTGTGCGTCCCCACTTGGAAGTATATCTGCATTTGTGGCACGGGCAACACGAGCGAGAACTTGCTTCTTTAGACCGACAACTAAACAAGACGAATTAGAAATAGCAAGGTACATATTATTAATTCGCGGAATCGTGTATGTTGAAAAAGATACCTAATCGGACGCCAGCTTCCCGAAGCAGGTCTGCAGCCACTCGACTCACATTATGTTCGACAAGCAGAAGAGATGGTTTGCTTGCAAGTATTCTCTCAACTTGCTTTGAGAGGAACTCGGACTCTTGGTTGATGATCGGTTCCAGATTGCCTGAAGCGGACCGGATCAGTTATGGATATGTGGTTTACTTTTTGGGCTTTATTCAAATCAGCTCGTACGTCTGACTAACAGCACTGCTGTCGAACAAGTAAAATTTAGTGCTACATACAAGTGACGTAGATCGTTCAGACACACAACAAGAATCTTCTGTATTCACGCGAGCACATGCTTGCGTAATTTTACATTATGATAGTATGTACTCACTCAATTTCCCAGGTATCCGTTCATACTCTATTGATCCGGCAACAATCATCACCGAAGCGTTTTGGAAGTCGCCCGCCATCTCCGAGTGAGTGACAGACTTCGAACATGCGACTCCCCAGATAGTCTGCAAAGAAGTTAAGTAAACAAAAACAATTGTAATGTAAAGGTTTAAACACTAAACTTGATATAACATTCCATTGCACGTCAACAATAAACCAACTGTGCGAAAGTAAGGGAAAAATACCTCCGCTGATGGTTTATCCACGTCGACCACTAACTTTTTCACATGGACGTATTGTAGAACATTCATATTGTCCTTTCTCTTCACAACGTCAACTTCAATCCTCTGAGCCACTTCACGTGCAGTATTCAGCACAAGATCATACCAACTAGAACGCATATATAATATGTCAAAATCGTAGAATTTCAACGGAATGATATGAAGGAAACTGTTACACTATTCAAAATGGAAACAAATGACTAATTGTAAGCATGTTTCCCCCGCAATTAAATGAATCAGCAAACATCAGTTAATCACAAACCTTTCCTTATCCAAATTTTCCCTGAGAAACAGGTAATCCAACAATCTCACGGCCTTGTGATCGAACAATTTGTCCACGTCGTTTTCGTTGATGTAATTGTCTTGGAGTGGTTCTGTCGGAGACAGAGAACGCCGCGCAGATAAGGACTCCTTGTGCTCCAGAGAGGCCTGCTGTTAGTGAATAATAAACAATGTAGACCTTAAACCGACAGCAGTCGACCGTTAGGTGCCTTTTAATTTACGTACTTTAGTACACTAACCTTGTGTACAGGAGAAGCTTCAGTTTCCGGAGAGTCTTCGGATTCAATAGTCAAGGGACCCAGGTCAAAGTGCACCAGTATGCCTTCGTGAGACGGTGTTGGACAGTCGAGCTGGGCTTTCTGAATCAACTGACAAGCAATGATAACGGGAAGTGTGTAAATATTGGGAAAGTGACACAAGTAATAAATGGAAACAAAAATAAGATGTACGGAAAGCTGAAGAACTTACCAGAGCATCATGTTGTCCATGAGCCATCAGATCCAAACTCTTCACCCAGTCGGGTTCGCACTCATCTTCCTCGCCGGATAGGTGTCCGTTACTTCCTGAATGGACGATTATGAAATCAGGTCATGGTCATTTAATAAAACGAGATGGTGCTATTTAGAATAAGTATGCAAAGTAATAATGCAAAAAAAAGTTTGATATATAATGAATGAATTGGGATCACTGAATGTGATGTACACTAGACGTTGACATACACACAATCAACCAACCTCTCGGTATCCTAAATTTCGTCTCTGTGGCGTGATTAGCATATAGTTCTTGTACGCATAACATTGAAGGTGGATGGTAGTTTGGAGGAGGGAGTGAAAGAGAATTCCTTCTGCTTCTCGGCTTTTCCCTTGACCACATCAAAGAACCTAGAGATCAACGGTATCGAAATATGTGTTGTACTTGTTAAACATGTCATTTTCGTGTCAGGCGAATAAATGTGGAAAAACGGGCAATATAACTGACCAGCTGAGACTGTGGCCACAGAAGAAGCCATCAACGACTGCCCGTCCGTGGGTGGAGGTGCTTCAGAAGGGATCCTCTCAGGAGCACTTTGCAGTAGTACCTGAAACAGTAACGTGACTCGTCCAAAGAAACAGTGATAGTCGAAAACGGGGTGGTGCATGTGTGCAAAGTAATAAGCGATCACAAAATAGACCAGTAAATAAAAAAAACCATACCGGTGGTAGCATCTCTTCACTGCTATTCCTTGCTTCATCCTCCTCGACGTGTTGTTTCACCATTTTGGCACAATATCCGCACAGCCGCAGGTCTCCAATATAACCTAAAATTATTCATACGACGTAACGTATCACAAAACAGTTATTTAGTTAAGTGCGAGCATTAGTATGCATGATGTGTTAAAACCCAAATGAGTGAAGTCAGGAAGTAGAGCGCTCAGACTGACAGGTTTGATAACAATGGCGCGCAATAACAAAGATGGTCCTGAACTCCATGACGGTTGGTTGTTTTGTAGCACGGGCTAGCTTTGTCCACTGAAGATGTGTTTACACGATCACAGCAACATGCAGTGGTTTGCACCTTTTCAAGGGTTTCAAGGTTATGTATGGGTTTCAGAGGAGGTGGTCACGCATTATACAAAATAAACCAATGTATGTGCAACTACACAATTACCACACAAGTAAACACAAGGTTGCACTCTCACCGAGTTTGATTCCGCCTGAAATGTGATTAGTGGTTTCAATAGATGGAAAACAAAATAGTCAGTCCGACAAAAGAAAGTTATCTAGAAAAAGTCCCTTTCTTTGGGAGGTATGTTCAATAATAGCACGTTAATGAAGGTTCTTTGTCCGTCTTATAAGCAACTACTTACCCAGAGGCGCTCCAGCAATGTGTGTACTGCAACATTTAGCACAGAAAATTTGGCCGCAAAGTCGGCAGTGATGTCTTCTCCTTAGAGCAGTGAACTTTTCCTCACACTGGTAGCATTCCTGAATACAAACACGATTCAGTTGCGATTGCGATTATGCGATGCGATTTGTTGGATAACTGTGCTTCCAAAAACACGGAGATAAAAATAAGGTTCTTCTACATGTTCTATTTCAGTATCATTTTTTACCTTTCCTGTTGAATCCGGCATCCAATATTGTCGAAAGGAGCTTCGGTTGTAATCGACAAGTCCATTCTTATCCTTTTTAAATAAAGAAGCCAAGCGGCTTGATTTCCTCTTCGGAGTTAACGAACCATCTGTGTCCTGGCTCACCACGGAAACTGAATGAAAATCTTAACTTCTATTGAAAAGAATCGCTCTTTTCGAACACGGTAAATATGTCATCCCTTGCCAAAACATAAAAACTGTATGCAATAAAGAATGGTAGTGTAAACGGAGAAATTCCTACCTCTGCTGATAGCACTGGGCGATTCCAGAGCGGCTACTTGCGGACTCTCAGAGGGCTCATTTTCAACGATCACCTGTATTAGTCACAACTATTAGATAAACAAAATTTTATATGGATTATGAATAAATGTGCACATTCTTCCTCATCACTATTAGAAATCATACAGAAATCTGAAGAACACTTCATAATATGGACACACGCACCTGAAGGTTCTGTGGCTGTTGCTCTTCCGAAGTGCTTGGGACAGAAGCTGGAAGGTCACCACGAAACAATCTTCCAAAAAAACCTCCAAGGCCTCCAGTTGGAGGAGCGGACACGTCTTCTTCGGTTTCTCCTATAATAAGTACACCGATATACGACAAAAATAAAACATTTTAAGTAAATAATAAGTTCCTGCAAACGTAAAAATACATCCTAAAGTGGTCAACATTCCAAGCCCATGTACACGACAGAATTTTTTCATAAAAACGACAAACCTTCAAGCCTATCAAAGAAAGTGAGTGCCGGTTGTTGCGGTCCTTCCATTCACAAAAATGACAAAACGAAGATCACTATTAGCTCAAATAACCCTAAAATAAAGGCAGTTGTTAATAATAGAATAATAATGAACTCACAGTAAAAAGGAAAAAATATACAGCGGCGCGGCGTTCACTCCCCTCATAATGAAAACATGCAAACTGTTTCTGAGAAAAGTCACAGAGTGATATTATTTAGATAAAGAAACATTCTATCAGCAAAATAGATGCAAAAGGCAAAATCGATCACTCACGCACAGAACAAAACAAACTTAATTAATTAATACACAATCAGATGCAAATAACGTAAATAAGTAAAATACTGTTAAGTAATTTTTATTTTGAATAGAATAACGTTAGCATATTAACCTTCGAAAAAAAAGGTAGATGAAAAACTGACTGCACAAAACACAGAACGCAGAAGTTTAAAGGTAGAACGAAAAATGATTTAAAAATATAAGGATCAATTTTTGAAAAAATATACTTACAGAAAATATTCATGTATAAACTTAGTACATTACGTAATAAGTTAAGGAGAATTGATAAAAACCTTCTGAATGTCAGTCTGCAGTCTGAATGTCAGTGTGTTGAATGTTTGTGCGTGTTCGGGCGAATAGTTTCCCTTTCTCTTCGCATAAAATGGGGTGCGGCGTATACGCTCTGAGATCAAACAATGAACTGACCGCAGAACATAACAACTCCCTACAACATCCTCTATACAACCGAATAGGGGATGGCAATTAGTACCGTCCACATAATAAGCAATGAAAAGTATTAAAATAGGGGTAATTTTATTTAAAGAATCTGTTTATGGAGAGTTCCAATGCACTATTGAATTTGTTCTAGTTCCCGATGAAGAAAATACCTTATCAAAACAGATCCCTTCCATGCAGCGTTCGTCATTGAGGATATAGGAACCAGTCCTTTAAGATGACATAAAGTGAGCAAGTTTGGATACAACAGAGGGACGACTTGGGTGATCGGCTGGGGAACACAGAAGGGAAATGATGAGAGGGCAGACGGTAGAGTAACAGCTACTTGCCACTTACAGTCCTAACCATCAGTTCTATGCGAAACATTATTTCACGGCTATTCTGTTCTAGCAAGCAATCGCTGTGTGCGTAAATCTAATTGTGTACAGTGTTAAAGAATGCATTCTCCCAAATGTCCAATTTGTAACTGTTTTAGAATTTTTTTTACCATAATCCTAATTATTATAGAGAGTAATACGTTCCCCTTTTTGCAAAGGCTATTTTTTTTAAATTAAGTTCTGGAACATTATAAAAGTAAATACTACGTTCAGGTGTTTCGCAATGTCAGAGAGCACGAAAGAAACAGTGACATGCCATGACATGCTGAACCAATGTGAGTTAACAAACGATGTACTGATATACATAGTGAAGTTAGTGCTGTTAAATTGGATAATCACATAACAAATAAGTTGGAGCATTGCAGGTCTTGCCAACTGCCCGGATCTATCAGAATGCGTATTTGTCGACGAATGTAATGGACAAAGCAAGAAATACATTTGCGAAGTGTTCGATTATAAACTCGTGATGTAAGTTTACGTTCATACACCCAAATCAGGTTCCCAAATAAATCAAAACTCCTTAAAGGAGTTCCGCTGCATAAGCTTGCCAAAGAATAATAAACGAACTCTAAGTGTTTATTGTTGTTAGAATAACTGCGTAGATATAAACTACAAATACTTCAGAGCGATGATCACCTTTTCTATTATCGGCCTAATAATGTGTTGCGGAGTGATTGGAATTGTCATGTGGATGAGACAAAGAAATTCAGTTAAGAAGTAGGTCATTACCGTTAAGAAGTAGGTCAATAAAATTCAACCTAGGATGGCAACGTATGTAAAAATCCCTTCTTACTTCACTCAGAAACATTTCAGAACTACAATAATAATTTCCGACCCTGCAACCGTTGGCAAGCAAACACACTGAAGGAATTCAACTGTTTGGAAGAGGATGAAAAATTAACTGAACGATGAAACATTTTGGCGTTGTTGAGACTTAAAATAAATTGTGGGACGCTTTGCAAGATTTATATAGATGCATGCATACACATAAAGTAACCCAAAATGTAATATGAAAATAAAAATACAAAACAGTGCAAAGCAAATACATGAAACAAAAATTGAGTCACTTGTAGTTTGTAGAACGAAGGGGGGCACGAAACGCGGTCCTGCGGTCTGCGGCCCATTTTGCTTTTAGCACCGTGCTGTCAAAAATCACCGTGCGATCACTTAGTCAGGACCGCGCTCCGCAGACCGCAGGACCGCGCACCTCGTTTCGTTTAAGTTCCCAACACGCACGTATTACTGTAGGAAATTCACGGCCCATACACCTTTATTTGTCTCCTTCAAAAATTGGGAAGATGCGGCAAAGTTTCTGTCGACTTTTATTCATTAAATAATACATTTTTTACATTAAATAATGGGCCTGCTTTCACATATTTAGTCCGTTTTCTGATGTTTTGGTTTATGACGGTACATTTTTTTCTATAAGATTAAATAATGGCTTGCCTTAGTCTTTTTACAAATAGATAGAAATATTTGCATTGACTGTGTTATCCCGTATATCGTTATTTATGTAGTGCGTTACTGTAGCCGTTTATATATTGAAGTCAATTGTTCATTTCGTTTCATTATTCTCATTGCGTCACCCTACTGACCCCACCCCCATTTTCGGTTTCGACATAGCTTATCAAATTATTGCATCACTTATATGTACTGCTTCTCCCTTCACTTACATTAATTCAACACTTTATTCCAATTCGTCCTTTCTAGAGTTTATTCATGAATGTACCAACGCATATTAACGCAGTGGGAGAGACGAGAAGCGCATATGGAGGGCCATGCTTTCAGGTTGGTTACATGTCAGATCGCCGTCTATGTTTTTCTAATTTTGCTCTTTGATGTTGTCTACCTAAACATTATAAATATCGTTTTCAGGACAAGAAGTTTCTGGAGCGGGAACGCATTGTTAATGAAATGAGTGTACCTGAGCGTCTAATGATTGCAGGTTAGTAGAGAAGTGGCTTGATTTCAGCATTAGCCTACCCTTCTTAGATGCGTTTTGCGCAAGAGGAAAACTCGTTCCTGTGTCGCTCCTTATTTTGGTTTGTTCCTTTTCCAATTTCTTCACGCGGGTTTCAAACTTTAATTTCAGGCGGTAATACGCATCGAGGATATGCCGCTCTACCTAAAGAAGTAATTTCTGATCAAATGCCTGTAAATGGAAACAAGGTAGTCTATTCCCATAGTATTTCCGAAAGAATACATAGGCTTTAGTCATATGTACAACCATTTTGGCCCCTACTTTCTGAACTTTTTTTCCCTAGGAAGTGTTTCTTACTTTTTAATATAAGGAGAAACCTGCATACCTTTTCCAGGAAGAAATCCCTGATATGCCTGACCAACTCACCGTTGAGGATCCTGGAACCGCGGAAGCTCTCGAGCCGAGATCGTTTTCTCAGGTATTACTTACTATTATCATTTTTCTTGTGTTAACCACCATATCTATTTTGATAATGGTTTAAAGTTTAAAGCCCCTATCCAATAGGTTAAAGTAATCGCTATTATGTTACACCTAGTTGAAATTATCACGCTTTCTGAATCACGTGCAACCGTTACTATGGTTTTTTGCGGAGCTACATTAGAATACTAAGGTTTTAATGACCATTGTAGTTTTGAAGTTTAGCCTTTCAGATGGATGAGCACATGTCGACCAGTTCTTTGGCCATTGAAGAGAATCCGCTGAAGGAAATGAAGGTGATGCGACGACAACTCGGCAGATTGGCAACTCGACTTTATCAAATGGAGGATGAGTATGAAAGGAGCAGAAATCGAGAGCTCATACATTGGGCAGCAACTCTGACTGGAATCGGAGCCTTGCTTATTGCAATTCTCCTCAGACGATAGTACGTGCGTGTTGAATGGATTATGTCACCTAAGTTCGTCTTAATTTTTATTCTTTGTATCAGTTGTCCATCCAACAAACAAAGTCGAAATTCACCGTTGCATTATGAGAGTAAGAATGCCGTTAAGCGAAGTTGTTAAGATGAATCGAATGGAAATAACTGTCGATTAGCAATCTTGGAGCCGTGTACCTTAAAAAAGGCATATTTAGAGTAATGTAATGCTGGGCAGAGAAAGCGAATAGATGTAATGGATCGGATTTTTTTGTACAATGTTCCCAACTACTGACTGGCTCAGAGTAACGGCTCACCCTTTCTGTTTTGTATGCCTACGGCGTATTTGTGATAGATGCTCATTTATGATTCGTTTACTTTTTATTGACATTGACATAGTATATATGTAACATTGGGCCCATTTACTCTATGAATAGTAGAGCAAACTGGCATTTTTCTTGAATAGACATGTTTGTAAATTATTATTCTGCTCTGCGTTGAGGTTGGCTTCGCCATCCTAAGCCCGTGGTACGCATTTGCTCCTCTCGTATAAGCTTTGTACTGTATCTCACGTGCATACACTGTTTTTCTTATAATTCAAAGAACGACCAAAGGGCGCACATCACGAAGCGACACACTGGAATATTAGGAAACACAGACGGGTAGACAGCTGTCTAGTGCACAACATTGTCTCAGTATCAGATGGTGCACTTTGGACTCTTCCCTTCCAAGTGTGTGGTTTTCTGCAAGACCAAACTCTAGGCTCTTATGGCTTTGGTTTAGAACCTGAACACTATTATTATTATGGCCTCTTCCGCAAGTTTATCTCCTTCACAAAGCCACTTCTTCCACGGTTAACTCATGTTCTTTTTATTTTCCTTGTTTGTTGAATACATCGGGTAAAATCGTATCTGCCCAATTAATTGAATGCTTTGAAATGATTGTTCAGTCAATTTGTCGAGTGCCTGCTTGAGGAGTATGCTTTAGTTGTTTTATTATTGGTTCGTTCTGTAAATTCGTTGGCAATAAAAGTGTACACGCTACATTTGTAATTAATTGAAAAAATACAAGGTAAAATGGAACATTCCTGGATTACTTGTGTCTCTTTTTCTGTTCGGACGACTGGAATATTTTTTGTGCGGGGCGGCCATTTAGGTCATTCTTACTTTCAGATGCGGGTATTTTTGCCTTTCCTTATTGGGCGCCGCCTCTGTTCACAAAATACGGGCCCTCCAACGAAGGGTGTTCTCAAGATTGGCACAGTGACTGTTGACGTTAAGGAAACAGAACGGCCTGAGCTCGTGCCCACAGGGTTTGGTATGTTTGATACCTTCGAATGCAATCATTCCTTGCGTTCCTTGCTACCTGATGAACCAATATACTCTTTCCGAGCGGATTCGCCGTTAAGGATCCTACAGAAGCTTTCGTACATTAGTCCTTCAAGGTTTAGTTTAAGAAAGTGAAATTTAGCGTCTCCAAATGCACCGCAAGAAATGCTACAACACCTTAAGTGGCTTCTACAAAAAGAAAAACTGGGCCAGGATGTGTTCTTGATTGGTGCGCCCGGGTATATCCGATCACACGTCGTTTTGCAGTATTTGGAAATGTGCAATAGGGAATTCGAATGGCTCTCTGTCAACAGGTTCCTCATCTTATTTTTTTCCATTATGTTTGCCTAGATGTAGTTATTCTCTTGTCTGTAACTGTGAAACAACACACCAATTGATTCAAGCTTGCATTCTATGTATTTAGAGATACTACAGAAGCTGATATCAAACAACGACGTGAGATTCACGGTGGATCTGCATTCTATAGCGACCTTTGTGCTGTGAGAGCAGCCCTAAATGGACGTGTGCTTGTAGTGGACGGAGTGGAAAGGGCGGAGAGGAATGTGCTGCCAATCCTGAATAATTTACTCGAAAACAGGTACTAGTTAGTACCTCTTTACAATCTTCATTGGCTAGATCAGTGAAACAGACAGAAGATACCTTGTGTGATATACTTAAGTGAATTAAGCCTTAATACGTGTACTCCAGAGAAATGCAACTTGACGACGGACGGTTCTTGATGCGACACGAGGCTTATGATAAACTTCGTGAGGTTTGTCTGACATTGTAAATGCGTGATCTTAGTTCTTGTGAACCAAGTAGCTTGTTTTTCAGCTCGACCTATGAATGAACTTTCTTTCAGAAATACTCTGTTGATGAGTTGAAGGCAATGGGGGTTGAGAGGGTATCTGAACGGTTCCACGTCGTGGCCCTTGGTCTGCCGGTCCCTCCTTTCCCCGGTTATTCCTTGGATCCCCCATTAAGATCTCGATTCCAATGTGCCAATATATCTAAACTTGGTTATCAGGTATGTCATTGGATGTTCCTGTCAGTGTATCTTATTGTTAGTGAACTATGCATGTCCACAGAAATATCACCAAAGAGAAATTGTTTGGCTACAATCAGTACAGAATGTACTTCTCAAACAATGAAACTTTACTATATTTTAGACGATGTTGGCCATCTTCAAGGCACAGGCACATAGTGTCGACTCGGACAAGGCAAACAGTCTTGTTTCCCTTGCATACGCGATTAATTCACAAGAAGATCTTCCTCTTCCACACTTTCCTGTCGATAATTTGAGTCAAGCAGCGAAAATATGGGTTGGTATCATTCTATGGAACTGTATGGAGAACGGTGCTCGGGGGAACTTTATGTGTTACATATATTGGTAATGTGAATCATTATATTTTCTTGCCCAGGGCATGCTGTCGATTCCCTTGATTTTCGTCTAGTTGTTCGCAGTTCAAAATTGTGCTCAGAAGACAGATGTCTTTTCAGAACGCTAATCCGGCTTTGGATTCCGAAGAAGTGTTTCGTATGCTGTACCCGATGAACACTATTCTTAAAGACGAGCAGCTTAAGCTCGTTGAGACATTTTTGGACAAGTTTGGTGTCAAATCAAATCGCTCAGGATACAGTGGTGAGGTAAGGCTTTAGACATTATGGGCGTTGTCACGTTGTCAGCATCCAAGTGATGACAAATACGTAAGTATCATCACTATTATATTGTTAAGGTCTCATCAGTGAAGGCGGCTGAAGGCATTACAGACGTTACGATAACGTATAATGACCAAGATGTTGGGTTCAAAACACCATGCGGAGATTCGACTGTTCAAAGGTCAGATTGCTATCATATTCAGATATGTGTAATGAGGTTGCAGTGTTCTGCTTCCCAATCTGTTTGTTCGACGATGGTTTCAGTATGTGCTTGCAAAATGTGTTAGATTCTTTAGAACAGCGAAACTTGTGGGAACTGGACATCAAAAGCAGCTACTTGCGCAAATGGTTTCGGCTCACAGTAATGGTGATTTCGGAATCCTGGGGCCAAAGGGCTGCGGCAAGACGGCCATAGTCGAAGAATTCGCGAAAACGTTTGGCTATGCAACTGAAACGATGGTCATGTACCAGGTGAGGACAAATAAGGAAATTTGAGGTTTAGCTTCCTCTGTTTAATCCATTCTCTGCTCTAAAGGTGCTTCCAGTCTTGCTTTGACGACATAATCGTTTATTATAATTTAGCCTTTGTCCACAATAATTCACCAATGCAGTATCTTGTCGTTTCTTTGTTAGAATACATTTATTCGTAACTTGTTCATTGAATGTTAATGCTTTTGATTGTTTCCAAGGAAGTTCCTTTTAGAATTCAGTTTAGGATTTGAATACCCGGGAACTGCTACAGAGGCGTCGTATGCTACCGAACGGAGACACTATCTGGGAAGATAGTGCCTTGGTAAGTTTTGGACAAGTTTGCACATTCAATACGTTTGGCTAATCAGTCATTTTTTAGTTTGTACTTTTTCGAGTGATGTTCGCGCGTTAAACTAAGCTAGTGGCTCCGTGGCTACTAGAGGTTCATAGTATGTAGTGTCCAAGAGTAGTTTATCATGCTAGAAGATTATCCATTTTTATATTTATCTATCCTTCTCCGACAATTTTTCTCTCCATTTTGTTAATTCTTAAAAAGAGAAATTAGTTTGAGTAGTATTTTGTAAACTATTCTTCGCCTTAGGTCGAAACTGCCAAGAAAGGCGGCCTTTGTGTGTTGGATGGTGTGGATCGTGTGCATTGGAGTACACTGGAGGTAGTTCTTTATGCTCGTTAATTTACAGATGTTATTAAGCGTTGCCGGTGAAATAAACACTGGTTTTTATGTACTCTATGAATTATTGTGCATGTTCTTATTTATGTTGTTTCATTACCAACAAATTATTATTGTTATTAAGAAGCTGCGTGCAGTGTGCAACGAGTTAGGTAACTTAGATACCGCTTAGATTCTCATACTGTCATAGATGCAGTCTACTTTCAATTTTTTAGGTTCTTTCTCCACTAGTTCACAATCGTCATCTCTATCTACCGGATGGTACGCGCCTTGTCGGGAACTTTGAATTCGAAGCCACCAAGGGAAGAATGGGACTCTCGTCCGAGGAGATGAATAATAAGTAGGACATAAAATATGCTGTTTTCAACCCCATGATTACTTCACCATTGTTAGTCATACTGAACGTGGACGTTACTGCTTTTCATTATATACGTACTCTTTTTCAATCATGCAGTCTCCATACTGGAATTTTGTTTAGGGGCATCTGGAGTATCCCTCCTTCTTTCCGTCTGATTCTCACTGGCGACAGCGAGAGAGGAGACCACGCATGGCTGAACGATCCCGTCCTCGCTCTTATGCCGTTTATTTCCCACCACTCACTCAGCATTAAAGACCAGCTCAAGGTGCGATACAACTGTCCTGAATTTCGAAACTGAGTCCGCTTCTTCTCCGTTTGCAATTATTTGTGTATGTCTATCTGTGGAGCTATTTTCAATTTACATATCTTTTATTTTTCAGGTAATCACAGACCTCGCGCCAGGAACGGACGAGCCAAAGATCAGAAAGTTGGTTGAGCTTGTGCATAGAATGAGCGAATCGGCCGATGCTGGGGTACTTTTTTTCGGTTACTGGTATTCCTATGTCACTATGCATATGTACCATACATAGGCGCTGCGGGTTAACACTTCCAGAAAGATGTTTATAGTTCCCTTTTTCTAGCTTCGTGGTGTGGCGCTCTCCTTGTCTCTTCGCAAGTTGATTCATATTGGTCGTCGTGAGGTTCTACATTCCGGTGAATTGCGGTCTAACGTCGAGAAGGCTGCCCTTGCTCGTTTCCTTCCTTCAATCACAAAAACGGCCTTCGCTAATATGTTGGATGAAGCAACAATCACGGATGACGCTAAGAAAGAACTAAGTAAGTTTGGTTCAGCCTGTGATTCTTTTTGATGTCTTCATAGCATAGGACTATACTGTATCTCACAATCAGATCTTTTTGTATGGACACGTATTTTTAGACTGGCAGGACGATATTGACGCCCTCTACAAAACGATACAGCCAGGGGAGGAGACCATGGTACCAAACGTGGTTTTCTATGACAATGTTGAGCACATGTCAGTGATGCGGGATATGGCCAGGGACCTTCGCCTCGGATCCAACCTCCTATTGATTGGAAACCAAGGAGTGGGAAAGAATAAGATCACCGATCGTTTCTTGCATCTTATTAACAGACCACGACACTATATGCAGCTTCACAGGTGGGATCATTGTTCCTCTTACAACATTATATAATTATATTAATATCAAAGTAGTGGTTGCGTAATTTAGGGACACTACTGTGGAGTCGCTCACAGTGCAGACAACCGTCGAAGGAGGTCTTTTGAAACATGAGGACTCTGCGTTGGTAAAAGCCGTTAAAAGCGGGCATATTCTAGTGGTCGACGAAGCTGACAAGGCGCCCCTTCAAGTAATCGCCATCCTCAAAAGTCTGCTGGACTCAGGTACGATAGATATTAACGAACGACAAAACAAGAGTGTGTAGAATACTAGTCTTTTTTTCGATTATTGCTTTCCATTGCATTAGAAACAGGCGCACATATGCTGGTTTATTTAAAATATTTGTTTGCAGTGGTTTAGCTAGTTGTTCTAGGAACTCTTACACTTGGTGACGGTCGTCGTATTCAGCCAGCCCACTTCCCACAAACCGAAAGGAGTATCCCACTTCACCCCGAGTTTCGAATGATAATGCTGGCAAATAGGTAAACTTTCGAACAGTGGGTAGCTGCAGTTTTTTACCGCAACACATAGGGAACTCTGTTCCACTTTTCTATTCCTTTTTTGGTTGATTAGCTTTTTCTCACTCAAACATTTAGACCTGGCTTCCCGTTCTTGGGTAATGACTTATTTGGAGTTCTTGGTGACCTTTTGTCAGTGCATACGGTTGACAATCCGAGCCGGAATAGCGAGTTGCAGATGCTCAAGCAATATGGTCCAAGTAAGACTTTCTCTAGATATTGCACTGCACTTTACAAGTATCCTCACTGTAAACATGATCATATTCCTTTGCAAATCATCACACTTAATTGGCCGAGTTATCTCCTTTGTATATCGACATTTAATTGTTATAGACCCTCATTTATAATGATTTATTGCTGAAATAATGATGATAATGAAACCTGTCTTTAGAAGTTCCGGATACACACTTGCACAAACTCGTGTCGGCATTTACCGAATTGCGAGACATGGCCGATGAGGGTCTTTTAAACTATCCCTACTCGACAAGAGAATTGGTCAACATTGTCACGCATGCAAATGTGAGTTTTGTGCAGATTATGCTTCTTAACGTTTGTTAAGTGTTCTACCATAATTGGGTGTAATCTATTATTTCCGGTCATCTTTCAGTTCGACCATTGCCATCATTTCAGGAATTCCCAAATGATCCTCTACCACAAGTGGTGAAGAATGTCTTCGACTTTGACAACTACGATACGGAGAAGATGAAAACAATCGAGGCTGTGTTCCAGAAACACGGCATCCCACTGGGTACTTAGAGCTTTGACGGTTGACTAGGATAGTTTAAATAGTGTAGCTGACTCATAGTGTGACCTAGACAGAACTTGGATCTCATTTTTGTTCACTTGTTCCTTCAGTAGGCTCTTTGACAATATCCTTTGTTGCCCTTGTTCTGTTTGGTCAAGTTTTTCCACTTTTTACGGGTTCCTGTTTTCTTCTTTTATTAGCAAATAAAGAGTTGTTGCCAAATTTGTGTCAAACAGAACATGGTCGAAAGGATTTTCTCGTTGTTTTTGAGACACCTCATATTATGAAAGACTCTTCTTCAAGTACACAACAGCAAGTAAATCAACAAAGTCAGGGATGTGTTTGACAAGTATCGTTTGATTGATTGCATTTAGGCGTAACACAGGCACAAGACAACGTCTTCTTGGCCACAAGGCATGATATTCCACCCATGTCAAAGATTGGATCATGGGGTGCGAAAGACAATGTAATCCCTCTTAAGCTAGAACAATCGATCGGAGAGTGGGAGACAAAGGTTGTTAACTACTGTGAGACTTATATTTTTATACAAAATATCCAAACATGTCGCTGCTGGTCGCAAGATTCCGTGTTCGACATGTTATTGTTCAACATCCTATTCATGTACACTGGTAATCAAGTTCCTATGGCATGCAATAATCATTCAATACATTTAGCGTTGCATCCCTATCGATGAGGATCAGGTGAAGTTGGAAAAGCAGCACATGCGAAACAATCAGTTTACCGAACAGGTCCGTGATTTTGTTGGCTGCCAGTAAATTAGTCTGATTTAAGCATTACTATATTGAGCTAATACTAAGCGAAACGATAAAATTCTGGTTTAATTTTAGGAATGCGCTTGGCAGCTCGATCTCAAGAAAGTTTCCGATTTGTCCATGGTTTCCGATGCGCTTTCCGTTGACGGATCTCTTGCAATCACCACGGTTAAGCCAGTTGGATTCTACTATGTACGAGATCTAGAGACCGACAACTTCGTAAGTGATATTTGTTAGTTTCTTGTTAGGGCAACTGCTTTCGGTATGTGTTACTGGTCAACGCAAATATTTTATAGGATTCAATTGCAGAACAAGTTCTGGCTTATTAGAACTGCTTATTCCTCTTTTCCATATGGTCTGACAACTCTTCGGTCTGACTGCATCTGGTCTGACTGCTAAAATTACTGATAATTTATTGACGAGCAGTTTGTAAATTGGTATCTCGGAGAATTACAGGCAAAGCGAATGGACCTTTCCAATATAATATTGAGGACAGCCAAAAGAGGAGCCTTTGAGCCAAATATCAAACTGGCATTGTATCAGTCCGGAAAATATCTACTTCACGAAGAGACGGTGGGTAGATTTAACCTTATGTTTTTCATCGTTGAGCAGAGAAGCATGTACTCGTAGGGGTGGCAAATCTTCTGACATCTTCAGACCAATCAACTGTGGCTTGTCGACGTGAACAAATGGACAGTTCAGCAAATTTCGCCATCTCAAAGCTTAAGCGAAAGTGTTGGGAAAAGTAAGTGTTACCTTAAGGAGAATTTCTGCTTCCAAATTATAATTCCTAATCATCGACCAATTTTGTTTGAATTACTGAAGCTGATCGTGTGCAACGATGGAAGTGTTTCATGGTTCATTTTAGTATTCACGCGACACTGCGATCACAGAATGGTGACTGGAGGCGGTGCTATACTTATTCATGAACGAAACGGCCATAAACTTGTTGTATCGCTGCCGGAATCTGGTGACGTTATACAAGCTGATCTTCCCAAACCAGTGGAACAGATCACTTATGCCGCTAAGAACAAGTGGCTGATTAGTTGGACGGTTGGTGTGCATTTTAGTAACGTTTGTATTTCGGTAGATGCGCTGGCTCAACCTTGCACTCCCGTTAATTATGGAATCATCGTTTCAGGAACCAGCAGAACCGCCAATGATTCTCAACTTGAACGAAAAACAGCAGTTGCTTCTTAGAGAGATTGATTCCTCACTCCCAAACGATGTTCGAATTCACGCCATAAAGGAGGTTTCCTCCAATGACGCCAACAAGAACGAGCTCGTACTTGCGGCTGACGGGTTTTATTGCCTGAAGTCCGACGGTTTTCCCGCAACATGGGTAAGTAGCGTTTTCTACCCTAACTAGGCTGAAAATACAATCAATTCTTCGTTCGATTTATAAATTACTCCTAGCAAAGATGTGAAATAAAAGTTTATTATAGAGTGAGAGCGATGTGACCGCATCGGCGCGTGTACTGCCCGAAAACCCTGAAGATATCGTGGACGACCGACTTCCTTACTATGTCGTGGAGGCTCTTCCTAGTGTGGATAAGACAAGGAATTTAATTGTTATGGATGGAGGAGTTATTGTTCAAGCGAGAGGAAAGTGGGAAACCCCCACATATGCCATTCCTAAAGGTAAACGATAAAATCAATTGATGTATGTACTCATACATATTATGGTTTGCTCGTAGAGGCATTACTGATATTATCTAAACAACGCTTGGAAAGCAGTACATTCAGGATTCAATAAAACACTAAATACATATTTTCTGTCTTTGCCTTTTTTCTACACTTGCCTGGGGTTTGGGTAGTATAAAGATACTCTAGCCACTAGTAATATGGTTATTCCAGGCGCTTCACGCGCAATGATTGGCGGGTTCTTGGAGGCAGTCGATATCAAGTCTGGAATGGTCCAGTACCTGGCAGTCCCCGAGCCCCGGTTCCACTCCTATCACGCCAAGTGGCTGCACAGAATTTCAAAGGTATTATCTTTAAGTTTTCGGCAACTTATGCACGTACACATGCATAGACCCATGCTCCTTGCAGGCCTTGCGAACGTTGTCAGCTTCATTTAGGTCCGGAGCTTTTGAGAGGCACTTCTCTAAAAAAACATGTACAATATTTATTTATTCATTTTATGTCACAGGTGCCCTTCCATATCGTTCCCTATAAGGAGGATAAGATGCTAACGGTTGATTCGAGTGGAGGAGTAAGATCATTTGAAGTCTCCACATCTTCTCTGGGGAAATCGTACGGAGAGTGGCGGAGGATGCTCGAAGGAGGTTCGAAAACAACCTATGCATAAATATATACAGATAGAAAACCAATAATGTACTAATAAGCACATGGTGCTGTCACAGTCGTACTTCGATGTCATATCTTTATTATGATTTTTTATACAACATTTCCAGAAGACACTGGTCCGCTTCGAATGGAATTCAACCGCTCAATGGATGATTTTGATCTCTCCAAGTTAGAGGAACCCAAAGTGGGCAAGTTTGACCCCCAGAACACCCCACATATGGGAGGCAATCAGTGGATGGGAGGCACTGGAGGATACGGTACAGCTGGAATGGGCGGAGTCGGCGGACCATTCAGGTATGTAGAGGCTGGTCGCATGATCGGAAACATCACTTGCACAATAGGCGAGTTATGCGGATCCAGCCCATTGCAACATACGGAATTTAAAAAGTCTAAATTTTGGGCAAAGACAGTGAAGAAATCCACAATTAGTGAACTTCCGCAGGTTTTGCAATGACCTAAACGAAACCTTGGGTTAATGCTGAGAGCATAACGTTTCTTTAGAGTTGACGCCGGACATGACGTTCACCAAATGCCGGATATGGCCAAGCAACAGGTTGGTGAATCCTTTCTCAGATTTTTTTCAGATTTGCTCGCGAGTGCGGTGGATTCCAAAAAGTTACAAACAACGTAACTGTAAATAGTTGCCTTGTATAATACCGAACCGCGCAGCCTGTTATCAATTATCGTACTTGTTCTCTAGGTTCCTGAGCACATCCTTCGCAAAGCCCGTGAGATTGCCAAGGCTGAGTATGCGAAGAAATTAAAAGAAATTGAGATGAGCGAATACGACGATGATTCCTATCAGAAACTATGGAAGAGAGTGAGCAAACAGAGCACTCATCTGAAGACCATTATCGGTCAGTTACTATGTATTCGCGGTACTAGCAAACAACATTATCAACGTTACTGGGTTTTTCGTTATGAATGTCGTGTTTAGTCGGCTCGCCTTATCCATAGTAGAATTATTTTGTATAGAACAGCTCGAAGCAAAGAAGAAGGAGCGCCAGTGGTCGAGGCATCAGACAAGTGGTGATTTGGACGATGGAAAATTAATCGAGGGAATGACGGGAGAGAAAAATATTTACAGGTGACTTACTCGCATCATAAATGCTAACAACAAATTTTCTGTGTTGTCATCTTTTCGTCCTGTAAGCACACTAACGAGCACATTTCCTTTTATTGCAAACGTTAGATTAATTAGAGACAAGGCGACCCACATAAATCCGCAGTTGAGTTTCAGGCGGCGAATGGATAAGCCTCCTGAGCCCGGAACTCCACAAGTGAAGCCAAAACGTCTCCGACTGTGTTTCGATGTTAGTGGATCGATGTACCGATTCAATGGGTTCGTTGTGTATTGTTCGATGCTGTTTTCCGATCGTATGCGTTGATTTAACATGAACTAAACTATTTCTTTTAGATACGACAAACGTCTGCAACGCAGCTTAGAAGCAGCCCTTATGGTAATGGCCGGTCTCGAAAACAAGGAGGATAAGATTAAGGTGAGCGTTCATCGGTTAACTATTTTAAAAATATATAAAATAACATCATATTTTGATCCTTTATTTACGCGTCTGTTTTTGATTAAAAAACCATTTGTCGCCATGCTAAATATGAAATGCTAAATATATAAAACAACATCATTTTTTAATCCTTTATTTAAGCAGTCTGTCTGTTTTTGATTAAAAAACCATTTGTCGCCATGCTTAGAGCAGATAAAGAAATGTTTTCAGTACGATCTAACCGGCCACTCTGGTGATGGTCCTTGTACGATTTTCATCAAAGATAAATATCCCGCTAATAACAAGGAGAGACTTGAACTGTTGAAGCAAATGATTGCCCACACACAGGTAGGTGGTGCTGACCCAAAAATTATGATTTGTTCTCATTACCATAGTACCTCTTCAATCCTTGCAAAGCCTGGACGATTAGGCAGTCGTAACTACTTTCTGCTAAACGTAGAGTACCTCATACAGAAACTCCATATTTTCAGTTCTGTATGTCTGGAGACTACACCTTGGAGGCCCTTGATTTCTCCATTAAACAGTTGGCTAAAGAAGAGGATGCAGATGAGCGAATCGTTGTTTTAGTTAGTGACGCAAATATGCAGAGGTTGGTTTGCACGTGAACGTTTCTATTTACTACATAGTTCCATTAAAAAAAACTTTTTTTTTTTTTTTTTGAGGATATGCCTTTGCTATGTGCGGACTTATACGAATGTACCAACCTACCAACTAATTAAACTAAATTGTTGCAGGTACGGTATTCGTCCAAGTGATATCACAAAACTTTTGGATAAGGAGAAGTCTGTCAATTGTTTTGTTATTTTCATCGGATCCCTTGGGGATGAAGCAGACAGGTGCGCGCAAATTTCCTTATTTATACCTTATGATATTATATTGTACTCCTGTTTTTTTCGATGCTTCATTGGTGTTTATGCTGACATTTACCGGTAAGTTGGACTTTGTCATGCTTACAACAAGATTTATAGGGGATAGTAGAGAACCGTAAACTAGTACTAGAATCGTAAATTATTTTGATACTCTAAAATAATGGGGCCATATTTCAGGCTTCAAAGCAGTTTACCGGCCGGACGAGCCTATGTGTGCAAGGACAGTGCTGATTTGCCTCAAATCATGCAGTCGATCTTTGCTTCGACTTTAGTCTGAGCATCTTGTTATGATATTACATAATTTGCTCAATGATATCAGTTCACTTATCGCTTGTTTAGATAGGATTTAGTACACGACTGACTAATTACACTTCTTTTTTTAAACCTAGTCCCTGATTGTTTTGTCTTTCTTAAGGTATTTTGTATGCTGTCTATGAGATTATTAGTTGCGCGCAGAAGGCCATGCTTGACATTTATCTCTATAGCATTTGGTTTCCTCTTTTGATTTACGAGACAGGAAAATCACTGTACCGGTAGACAATCTTTTTTTGAAAAATTCTTTGAATAAAAATTCTTTGAATAAAATTCTTTGAATACAATTAAAATCGTACTATTGTTTGTCAAAAAAAAAAAAAAATTCTGCGAGACGCCAGTGAAACAACACACAAAAAATTATGCTTACGTGCACCGTTGATGTCTGCAGTTTGACCTTATTTTGTACGCATGCATCAGGAAATACAGAACTTGTTGTTGAATCCTCGCTATTTCATATGCTCAGTTCAACTGTTTACTGATAAAGGCTTAGAAACGTATATGAGAAGTATGGGTTATATATTTGCATGTGCATTATTGAATGCTAATGAACATGATGTTATAATTTATCAGAGTTTATCGCTTCCTTGGCCGACTTCACTTGGGCCCATTTGCCCTCTACTAGAGTTAATCTCTTCCCTGCCAGACATCACTTGGGTTGGTTTGCCCTCTTATTCGAGGAGTTTATCTTATTCGTGGCTGAGGTCACTAGTGGCTAGTATTTGCCCGATTCTGTCATATATTCAATCTACACGCAAGTTGTTAGGCCTATTGAGCCTTTGTGTTTTTCCCCAGTCTTTTCTACTCTCCTGGTTGTCGTGCCCAGCCAGGTGCCCGTGTGTGTGGCCTGCCCGTATTGGAGTGCGGTGGATGTGGACTCCTGAACCCCAGTTATCTGAGAAGAATCTGAAGAGGCCCCGTGGAACTGCGACGTTCCTTTCAGCGACCCTAAGCCCATATTACCTTTACATAGTCGCATAAACCATTTACACACTGCCCTGTGTTATTTGCCGTGATAACCCTGGCAAGGTTAATCAGTGGTGCACCGTCGGACCGATTCACTATCCCGACAATTCACTATCCAGGAAAAAATAGGAGTAAGTCCCATTTTTATTGGAAAAAGAGACATTGTCCAATTGATATATTTTTTATAAAAGAGGCATTAGTCCCAATTTGATGAAAGAGAAAAGAGGCATTTAGCCCAGTGAAAAGAGCCCGGAGGAAAAGATAACTCTCTAAGACAAAATCATGGGCCAACTTGTTTTGTTCCCTTTGTATTTTGTCTTGTTTCACTCGATCTACGTTTACGTGGATCGTGTTCCAGATTGTCTGCGGACGATTTCGGTTAATTGGAGCTTGCTCCTAACATTGACTACCCCGGTGGTCTACCTATTGGAGCTTGCTCCTACCCCTAAAGGCTGCATTCAGTCATCAGTGGAGTTTTCTCCTTCTTTCATTGACTGTAGGCAGTCTGCATTGATCGAAATTCTAAATTGTTCTCGAGGAATAATTCAGCCTGCAATCAAGAATAATTCGCAAGGAGATTGACCTAAATATATTGTTAACGAAGAGTGAATTCTCGAAATGTTTCAAATGTTTGAAATTAATAAATTTTCTGCAGGAATAAAAAAAAAGTATGCGTCCAAGTCTTGGTTCTTACCGTGATAAAAAGGTACCATCAGAATTCAATAATTGCCCTAAAAGTATACAGAACTCGCAGAGGAATAATGAAAGGAGAAAGAGTCCGTGAGGGAATTATGTATGAATTCTAAAATTCAAGTTCACATCAAGTGGATAAATCGATTCATCGAAATAGTCTTCCAGCAAGAATTTTCTATAAAAAAGCACAGCCCTGAAAATTCCGTGACGTGGATCAAATTCTGGGATGGAACGTGTTTCCCAATTGGCCCTTACTGTCGGTCGAAAGTTACGAGAAGTGCACCGTTGTTGTACAATAATTACGTGTCGTAATGTTATGAAGGGCATTTGTATTCTTTTATTGACATTCCTTGGTAATTAAAACAATGGTAAAGAAAGAAAAGCTTGTTTCATAAATGCTTTATGAAACAATGCAATGATGCATTCATTAATTACTGAAAAGTGGTAGCAATATTTGAAAACACCAAGTACTACCCAGATTGTTGATTATTTTATTGGCATTGTACAATAGGCTGCAATTGTGAACTTTTCGTAATCAAATTCAAACCAAACAAGCGTGTTGTTCAGAATTTTTTGAGCAAAACACCAGCACTCTTCAAAGAGAAATGATTGACTGAATACTACAATCGCTAGCTTTCAAGGTATTTTCCAAGCTCGGTCAAAGCGTCACACTTCGCCCGGACCACAAAAAGAATTACTTCATAAATTCAACAGGAAACTCAGGAAACATACTAGTTGCATTAAGTGTGCGCATGAACTAAACTCAATGATTATGAAGGAAGTTAACTAATTGAACCAATTTTTTATGAAGAAATGAAGAGTTAAAGTCATTAATTACGAAAAAAAACACCAATTACTGGAAAAATGAAAATATTGAAAAAAATAAACATTTTCGGAAAAAAAAGACATTATAGAACAGATAGATTATCGGCCTTGCAGTATAAAGTCGCACATACAATAAAAAAAAATTGTAAAATGTACATAAGCAAAAGTTTAAACAGAACAGACGCATTCACGCTCATAACTTGTTTAAATGTTTTCGAAAAAAGCGTAGAACATTCAATGTGCTTTCACCATGATTTCTTGCTCGAAATGCAGTGGCAGTCAGAATATTACGGTATTTCATGAATTTTAAAATTGATTAACAACTTTAATAAGTTTCGGTCATAAATTCACATAACTCGAGAAAAACCTTGTATCACCAAAACAAAGCGCCAGCCACTATCAATTTCCAAACATGGAATGAGTAATTAATCCGAATGAGGAAAACACCTAACTGCGGTAGTCAGTATACGGCAGAAGGAATTACGGCCAAACATAAAACAATACTTACAAAGCTGAAAGCTCCCATATACACTAGAAAAAGGGTACAATATTTAGTGAATGAAGTTCCATCAAAGAGAACAAGTATAAATTACAGTAATTTTGGACGAGAAATTGTGAAAATTACAAAAATAAACCCTAATCTGATTATAATCCACGTCTTCAATTTATAATCATAATATATAAAACAAAACCGAAAATGACCACCTAATACACAGTAGCTCAAAAATATTTTTTCAAAGTTCAGTTTTTACACAAGCAGGAAAATATCCGAAAATCAGCATGGTGGAAATGCGAGATACAATTTTTCGATACGCAAGACATGTCTACAGCTTGAATACTTTCCTTACATGAATTCCACTAAACATTATCAGTCTATAGAAGTTTCCAGAAACATAAATTTCATTAGTAAGTCAGAATTGAGAAAATTGTAAATTGGCATTTAAAGCAGGAATAGATCAGTACCCATTCGCGAGAAATCCAAAGTAAAATTCTTAGAGACTTCACGCTCAATTGCAGATTACATCAGCAATTGCGCTGTTGATACAGGCGATGCATTATAATGAGACTTTACAGGAATTTTTGACACGAAAGTAAAAAAAAATACAAATCCGAAAAGGCGGTGAATACTCAATTTTCACATGGATATTTTCCAGAGGACAATAGGTTTCATATCTTCGTAATTATTATACACTTTTTTACAAAAAGGTCTGTCCTCAGAAATATGTTACCTATACAAAGCAGAACTATTCCATTCCAATTTCGAACATTTATCTGGAAAAAATGTCCAAATTTGAATATGGAAGACGGGAAGACACACTAAAAGTTGCAAAATTTGCGTGGGAAAATGCGAGTATTCATGTTCAAATTATGAAGAACTGAATACAAAGTACAAGGTTCCCAAAACGGATAAAATCAGGAACACACTTTCACCTACACATGAAAGTGAATCGGAGAACCCAACCGCAACAATGCACAAGACCCGCGTGGCAGGCGACAAGACTATTATATGTATAGTAGTGAAATTATTGTAGCTAAAAGGCTATACAGAGAGTGTGATAAAAGACAAAAAAACCTTGTTTGGAGTGTTGAATCCTCGCTATTTCATATGCTCAGTTCAACTGTTTACTGATAAAGGCTTAGAAACGTATATGAGAAGTATGGGTTATATATTTGCATGTGCATTATTGAATGCTAATGAACATGATGTTATAGTTTATCAGAGTTTATCGCTTCCTTGGCCGACTTCACTTGGGCCCATTTGCCCTCTACTAGAGTTAATCTCTTCCCTGCCAGACATCACTTGGGTTGGTTTGCCCTCTTATTCGAGGAGTTTATCTTATTCGTGGCTGAGGTCACTAGTGGCTAGTATTTGCCCGATTCTGTCATATATTCAATCTACACGCAAGTTGTTAGGCCTATTGAGCCTTTGTGTTTTTCCCCAGTCTTTTCTACTCTCCTGGTTGTCGTGCCCAGCCAGGTGCCCGTGTGTGTGGCCTGCCCGTATTGGAGTGCGGTGGATGTGGACTCCTGAACCCCAGTTATCTGAGAAGAATCTGAAGAGGCCCCGTGGAACTGCGACGTTCCTTTCAGCGACCCTAAGCCCATATTACCTTTACATAGTCGCATAAACCATTTACACACTGCCCTGTGTTATTTGCCGTGATAACCCTGGCAAGGTTAATCACTTGTCTTGACGGAAATATTTAATCGTTGAATTGACTGGCATAAGCTGTCGAGAAGCAATAAACGACTTTCGGTTATAGTTCCAATTGCATCTGACTCTTCAAAAAAGAGGAGCTGAAAAATGTCGAAGTTTACTTATTCTAAAGCGTTGATTTGCGCAATAACCAGGCTTTTAAAACTCTTGTTTTTCCCTGTCCGAGCAAGATTGTTCTAAAGTTGCGATGACATGCACATGCACATCACATACCCCGCGAGATGTATCATATTCGTGCTTCCGTGTTCTTTGATACCCCAAAAACCTATCCCATCATGGCTTAATTAAGGTAACCTAGGCACGTTTGAATAGGTTGTCACTCAAGTTTCTCATTGCTGAACTCGGCGGCTCATTGCCATTCTAAAGTATAATATGCGCATGTCCAACATTCAAACATCATCGCCCTTTTAGAAACAAATATTCCCTCTTCCATGTCAAATTAGACTTGTCGATCAACACGTCCGAATTATCATGTCGGCCTTGTCGGCCAGAAAATATGAACGCCCGAAATTGACACCAATTCATCAAATAAACATCAAACGCCTTTGCAATACACATATATACACCACTTTTTGCCATCTTCATTAACAGGAGCAGGGGTATTGCGGGGACATATTTTACCAAATTGCACATTCGCTTCAACGTGCTTTTAATGTAGTTCTTGATGCATTTCGCTCTCTGATTTTGTGGTTCTCATTGTTCCCCCCCCCCCCGGCTCTATGCTTTGATTATTGCTTATATTGTTTTCTTCATCATGACGCAAGGATGTAGAGTACTCCAAAGTTATTCTATTACCGAGCTTATTGTTAATAAAAATGCCTACTCTTAATACATTGTTTCCATGAATTCTACTGTTCCTTGAATTTACTATGTTTGTGTTTTCAGCGTAATCTTTTAGTCTTTGTCTATGACTATATGTTTGCACTGTGCAGACTAAGGATATTAATCCGCATTTTTTCCGGCGATTTATGAAAATCAAAAGCCATAATATGCCACGCTTTCCGGCAGTTAGTGATTTATAACTCGGGATACTTGTCCCGATGCATGACGACTGTGACCAATTCGTAGAATCCCACAGAAACTGTGATTTTTTGTGGTCCCCTGCTTGAAATTTGATTAGCCACCTGAATGGATTGAAATTCGTACGAAGTAATTTTATGAATTCCTGGAGCATATGCACCAACCCACAATCAGTCAGAAACGCAACGATTGTCTGAAGCGACATTGTGATTATGGTGACCCATCAAACAATGGTGACATCAATGAATAGTTCTTCTTCCACTTGATGATCTTCATCCCAAAGCTTCGTGTTCTTTTTTGAATGGGTATTGTTTGTTAAGTTTTTTTTAATATTATTTCTAATTAGTCGTTCGAAATATCTACGGGGCAAGCCAGTTCTGGGGGGGGGGGTGGGGGTTTCTGACATTTTTTGTGAAATCTGCATCTTGACACTTGTAAGAGAAATTCCCCGGGAATTAAGAAAATGGCATTCATTATAGGTATGTGTTTTAGCCAGATGATCCGATTATTTTTCAGCCTGCTTACCATTAGTCTATTTTCGATAGTATGTTTACTCTGTTTTTCGTAAATGAATTATACAAGCCGTTAATGGAAATGCGTCGGAACAAGCTCATTATTTACCGTCTGCTTCCAATTTTGAGTTTTAATTATACGTACTTCCTAATTATTCGAGTTATTCCTTTCCGAGCGCTTTCGGCCAAGTAACGTCATTATGTAGTACTTAACTAACAATAAGAGACATGTTTTTAAACAGTCTACGGTTTGCAATAAACATTGGCTTTTAACATTTTTTAGATGTCCGATTTTTGTTAACATTAGCCTTTTTCTTAACACTTCCCTTTAGTGGGTTCCCTTTAGTTACTGGTTCGCTGACTTTCTAAAGTTTTTTTGATAAAAAAAAAATAATAAAGCCGTTTTCATGTTCAGGATCCCATAAATTGACCGTATTCTCAAAACGTCTGGCGCGTCCAGGTTCAACTTTTCCACATTTATATATATTGGCTACAACAAGTTTGTCACGGTTCCAAGAACATTTAATTCAGTAATAAACTAAATTAATTGAACCGTACTTGTGCCTGACTTTCTAAATGGTTTTCCCCATTTGTGTCTCACTTGTACTCAGGAAATATTCTTGCTTTTATATATTGCAGTTTTTTGTTATATTTGGTTGGCGCTTGAACGCTAATTTTTGTTCAAAACTTATCCAAGTAAATTTCTCTTCAAGCCACAATAGTTCTTCTTTATTTCCTCTAAAAGTGTTCATGTGACAATGATAAACGTGCAACGATACATTCTTATATTCCGAGGATAAACTTACAGAGATCGAATATGAATTCAATTCTTTCCCGAATATCTTCCAGGTATTTCACTCTACTACGAGACCACCCATCACAGCCAATGAATTAGATCGTATATTATCGTTTAAACTTCATCTTAATCAAAGCCATCAAAGCAATGAATTCAAGGAAGATCCTCATTTATCGTTTTTCGGAACGTATGTATCGAGAAGGTGTTGAGATTAAACAAACAGAGGGCACAATTCAAAATTGGTTCTGCCGATCTTCATTTTAACCTGATAGCCGCCCGCCTCGGAATTAATGCTGTTTTTTGGAGGAAGCATGCGGGGAGGAGCGACGATCTTTTGGCAAGACAATTGTGTTTTAAACTCTTACGTTAATTGACCATAACGGCGAACATAGGTATTTATATGGTGCCCCAGTATGGTAAAACGTAAGATCGCTTGACTCTATCCGGACACTGAGACGGCCAATTGTCTGCACTATTCATCGCGCGCCGATACTGTCAGTAGTGAGAATTGCTCGGGATTTTATTCCTGAACAAACTGGGATTAAATTTCCCTTAAAATATTAAAAGAATAGTTCTCGAAAAATTCTACCAAAATCTCCCTATTTTCATGGCTCTAAAATTAAACGATTAAAGATTGAATAACTCTGAACAAATCTTTCATAACAGTGGTGTGCTTCGTGGCAGAATTTTTTCAACTTTTTTTTGTGAACGAGCAAAATACGTTGTGTATTGAATTCCAGCGAGCCAATCCTTTGAGTTATTTTCGTTCGCACACAGCGCACAACTACAAAAAGTGTAGTAGGATTGTCATTTAATTGCACTCATTATTGCTGGAATACACACGTCAATTTCATAAGTAGGTCACAAGTTTTATTCCATGGTACCATGACTATGACTAGTTCGCCAGCGTGGCCTTAGATTACTGTGGTTTCTTTGTCATCAGCCATAATGTCTTACATCCGCAGTAATGCACATGGTTTTATTTCATAGAGAAAACATATCTGGCCTTCGGGATCACTATTTAGGCAGTCAAATATGTCAATTAGCCCATTGACTGTACGAGAATCATCGAATCTGTCTCCTAGCGTTTATTTTTGTTGTCGCCAGTGTATTTCTCATGAATAAATGTAAAAGAGTAGTAATTGAGTGTGTCCGCCGGGTTTGACTACCGTGACTGTTTGTGCAGTTTATTGTTTATCGGTTCGATTTCAATACTGACAATTAAACAAAAAAAAGGTGGTTTATCTGTTTTGCTACGTTTATTGAATTTTTTTATGAAAATGTATTAATTTTATTGCCGACTATTGATGTGTTCAATCGTTATCTTCCACTCAATTATTGATAAACTCCTGACGAGGAACTTGCTATCGATTCAATTGCCATGTTGAATAGTATGTGCGATGAGTTTCAATAAGTAATGTAATCTCTCGTGATTAGCACAAATTTAGACTCAGAAGGCAAGGATCTTAAGGCAGATGCATTCAATTAATTCAATATTTTCGGCTCTTTATTTAATGTTGCTAATTATTCAACCTTTCACCCACCCTCTTTCTTCTATTCTGAGGATCTTCACTTCCGGGATGAATTATATACTCATCTAGGGGGAATTACTGGGACAACGCGGAACAAGACCAACCAATCCATTCAATTAATTCTGAACTGTCGTTAAGACTCCAGGTGCCAGGGATGCTCATTAAGTAAAGTTGGAAATCCCTGAGATGTTTTGTGACGTTCGCAATACCTGAGTGACCCATCCGTAGAACAATACATTGACGAACCTTTTTTTTCTCTAGTAGAACTTCTAGCTCGTATTTTTAACTTAACAATTGGTGGAATATCTCATGATCCGTCTCATTTGCAGACAGCTATGTAAGCCTTTGGTGATGCTGTAGATCCCACTTTGGTTTATTCTCCAATCAATTCACAAAAATCTCCCTCCCTACAGCACTTCCCCGTTCTCGGATCAACCTAGTAGAATGAGAGGGAATTACATAGACTCGGAAGCAGGGACACGTGCGTGTGTGTGTCGTTTTTGTGATTAGTTGGAACAAGGCTGACCCCTTCTCTCGATTCTTCAGGGGTCTCAAAAAGAGAAAAGGATGTTAATTATAGAGACTCGGCTTCTTGTGCTCAATTTCCAGCTCTTTTCCACAGATGATTAGTGCCGAGGTTCCCTCGATCCACGCACCTTTCTGCGATCAGAACTGAACGAAACACACACCGTCACCGAGAACTGAAGAAAGTTAGTCATACACAGATCGGCGGTCGATAGCCGGATCCTCTTCTATGGGACGCCTCTTGAAAATCATCACGGAGTTGCGCTCGTTATAGTTGTTGGGAATATCATTTTTTTTACTCTTGTAAAAACATCGATATATGCGTGGCCGAAGTGAAATATACTTACGAGATAGACATATTCCAGCAATTCAATGTTTTTACACATGTACATAAATACATAGTGTTCACTTAAAACTTAATCTGCCTTAATGTGCCATTAATCGCACAGAACATCTCATTCCACTGTTTTATATCATTACCGAATTATTAATACGATTTCAAAGATAGTCTTCTGTTTTTGTTCTTCTGCCTTCACATTGTTCACTGAGGGAAATGTTTTCTTCACCAATAGGTGGTGCCAACTTTCCGTGTTATGGCGTTTCGTATCCCTTTATAGCTCAAATTTGTGGGCGAATCCTCATCAGTGTCTCAATTAGTCGATGAGCTTCCCTAACTCTCCTTATTGGCCTCCTTCCCAGTTCCTTTCGCCGCACACCTTTTTCCTTCTATTCTTGACATTTATCCATACGCATTAATAAGGACGATTAACACTTGAACACTGCCCGAAAGTAGGCAGCCGTAGCTCTGCACTGAATATGTTCATCTTTACGCAGAAAGGCGTAAGCTGATTTTTGGACGAGATTTCTCAGCAAGTTTCACTATGCATCAAACGCGGGTAATAGGTCCAGTGAATTACCTGCAGTATCATCCGCAGTGCGTATTAATCAGTCTGATTCAGGAAACTATAGATCTACCAGTTCACATAATGTATTTGGAGCTACATAGTTATGTACTTGTGCACTTAAGAAAGTGCACTTTCAGGCTTCCAGATTAATGCGATTAGCTATGAATCTTTTATTAATTTCACCTGCATTGGTTGATTTTTGATCCGTTGGTTGTTAATTGTAATTGGTAAATATATGAATATTTATATTCTTTAGTTGATGTTGCATATTACTGTTGCACACTTGTTCGATCCGTGCAACAGTCTCAATACGTCGAAAAGACATTGGTGGATCCTTTTGAAAGCTTCTGACGAGCACGATGTTGTCTCATCAGTTGTTGTCTGTAAATTTAACATATGTAACATTGTGCATTTCGTTCCTTTGCTGGATCATGCTCGTTGCGTATCCTTTGCCACAGAAAAAAAATGCATTATAGATTTTTTTGTAAGCATGTTTGGACATCCTCGACTATTCCACTTATTTTTATACATAATATATTTATGTTTGCCTGTTTTGATAGCTGTGCCTGACCCAGTTTGTCACAGACATATTTTACTTAATAATTTAGCAAACCCTTGAAAAACGGCCAAATATTTAGGAGGCGACTGTGAATAAAAGATTGTTTATCTATCACTTCACCTCAACAAGTAATATGATATGCTATACTTCATCACAAAAATTCGAAATACCGAAAAAAACACCATTTGGGTCCATGATGCGGGAGCATTTATGTGACTCTAAAAAAAACGACCTTTTGCTTGTCGTTTTCCCAATAATTTTCAGCTTATTTGGTGTTGTTGTTTCATGGGCAAAAGTTTTGTACATATTTCCACCATGACATTTTCCGCGATGAAATTGGTTTCTGAATTTTCATTCTTTTTTTAAGCAGAGGATGCTTGAGAATCATCCGACATCGCTGGATCCTGGAACCAATGCCTTTCCCTTGTAATAGGAAGTACCGCGATAGCCTGTAGTGTTCGCGCTATTCGGAATGACAGGGTTGGCGGTTGTGGCATTTTCAGTTACTTTATAAGCCTGCGTGGATCTCTATACCTAGCTGCTCGTTTTACAAAACAGTTTATTCTTTAAAATCTTTCATTTTTGTGCCCTGGATACAGATACATAGTCACTGAAAGGGTTCGTCTGGCTTTGAATTAACACGGTATATTATGTAAATCTGCTCTATTTAAGGACGTGGTTTATAAGTCTCTTCCATGGTTTAATCAGGATAAACAGTGTGTTCATATATGCAACAACATTTGAAGTAAAGCTGATTTTGACAATATTCTTTTACTTTTTTTGGTACCATCCTCCTACTCGAGAACAAATGTGTAATTCATTAATCGCAGTTTGCTACTTTCCGAATATTATATACCAGCCGTTCGAAGAGCCCTACGGGCTCTTCTCCGACTGGAGGAATCGGCCTTCGGCCGATTGTTACCCTATTTAAAAGAATTTCTTCAAACGTAAAAAAAAGATGTTCATTTACGTTTATGCGGAAACGTATAATATAGTTGTGGACTTCATGCAAATTTGCAAATTTGCTATTGCAATTGCTCTTCTATCTCCTATAAGATCCTCCTTGCATAGGCTAGCATAGCTCAACCGGTAGAGCGTTGGACTGTGAATCGAGAGGTTGTGCGCTGATGTGTGTTCGAATCCCGCCAGCCACAAAGATTTTGTATGCTCTTTCGATCGAAGAATTTTCTTTATGAAGGGATTTCGGTGTGCACATAAAAACAAACCCATGACAAACTCTTCTCCTCTATATAATAAGATAATCCGCTATCGGAAACCCCACACATTTTTTCATTGTCTATATACTTATGAATGGAAATGAGTATCTCATTTTAATTTCCGTAAAGAACAATTAGGCTGAGGTAGTCGCTTATGGTAATTATTATATACGCAATAACATGTAATCTTTGGACCCGGGTGGGCGTGGCGCATTGGCAAGCACCTTGCTAACGCCACCGGTCACTGGTTCGAGTCCGGCCCTTCACCCTACCAAAGGTGTAAAAGTTGGTAGCTGTGTCACTCTGGCTAAATCGGCTTCCCGAGAAAATTGGCCTCCGGGAAGTTTGAAGGCCATATTCACCACCCCGATTTCGGCGAAATATTCCCTGGGGACAAAAAATAGCATCCTAATGTTAGACACGCAGCGAAAAAGACGGGGAATTCCCCGTGGGGAATTAAGTGGTGAATATGGCCTCCGACATGATCTGGACCCCGGTGCACCGTTTCTGCATCCGGTTGATATGTATTCTATCTTTTAATAAGCATGCATGGGTGATAAACGTTTGACGAGATTAGGCACAATTTTGCAATTGAAAGGCTTAAAATGTTCAGAAAATTGTTCATGCAACGCCATTAGAGACTAGCAAGTCCAGGAATCAGGACGTTTTTATAAGAAATGAAAACATGATTTTTGGACCCGGTTTTTGTGCCTCCCATAGGTATTCACTCTATATTTATTGTATACTAAACAATACTATGTCATATGTTTCAGTTGTTGAAGAAGCACCTTGGCCATTCACTTCATTTAATAAATATAATAATTTATTGTGTACGCATAAAATTCATGAGAAAAATAAACAATGTACAGGGTTGTGGAGTAATGATAACAACATATAACATAAAAATGGAGAAAGCGAATCGAAAAATAAAGCACAGTATACAGAATTCTAAGGAACTAAGTCCGGGTTTCCTCAATCTTAACAGAACCTCTATGTATAAATGAATGTCTACGAAACATTTTAGTTGATTTCATTTATTCCGTTTGATGAAAGCTCCAGTTTCGCTTATGCACTTCGCGATTTATGTTGACGAGATATATGAACTGTTTTGAAAATTCCTGGCAGAGCCCCTTGAGCCGAATCGAATCAAGGGCCCTTCTATTTCCAACAAGTGTTTTCAGGAAGAAAAATCGTTGTGTCTATTGTTCGTTGATATAACCTTTTTTCCTTAAATGCATAACCACGGCGGATTCGTATACACATAATACAGATGATGAATGAGCCGGATGCCAGGGGGATTATAAATTACTATCTACATTAACGTTTCTGCCATAATTCTTATTATTAATGCTTAGAAACCTTGCCTAGCTACGGTAATCATATATTGACAAAACAGTGCCTGCATCCTGCAGCGATTTTTTTTAATTCTCATTAAAAGACTCATAACTAAGATATTAATTATGGTATTTTTGATAGGGTTGTCACCAGATTTAATCGAATGATTCCTCATAATTTAACGCTTGGAGATTCAATTATGTAATAGAGATTCTCAGATATATAGGAATCGTTAGGTTCTATTTCTTACTTTTTATGCACCGCCAGATCTGCAGTGGGCATTTGCATTCGCATTCGTCACTGGGCATCCGCATTCTCATCTGATGTATGATAACTTCTGGCGTAGCCTTATTGCACATATACCGTTACCTACCTATGAAATAAGATGTGGAAAATGCCTGTACGGAACTATATTACATGGTCAATTATTGGTACTACAATACATTGATATAACATACAGAATCGTACACGACACATACATGTAATTCATGTTGTGGCTGATAAGCACAGGCACGTGCCCACCACAAAAATATATATCGTCCTCGACCTGATCTCAGAGTGAAATCTTCCTCTTCTTTGGTCTCTTTCAGTCATCACTTGCCCTTTTTGAAGAATATGTATCTCTGTTGCAGCATTCATAAATTTTTCTCTTCATTCATAAAGCCAATGTGAGCATTAATTGGCTTTTTATTCAGCCCTTGTGATAACATCATTCTCTAGTGATTAACTGGTTTAGTGGAACTTACCAAGCATCGTCGTGTGAATTTTTTTGCAAGTTTCACTAAACTAGTTAATCGCTAGCAGAGACTAAGCAAACTAAATGTAGCTATTTTCCGTTCTTTCAAAAGTACGTGTGCTCAGTAACATCTTTCCTAGGTGTGCGTTCTGGGCATTAACATTTAATTGATAGCGGCAAATAATGCACGTACACACTCTCGAGTGATGTCGGACAATTAACGCTCATCTTCTTATTATGTATACGTGAAAGCCAAATCGCACGTGAGATGATTTTCACAATTTATATATATATTTTCTAGGTGATGTTTAAAAATATTTGGAAAACAAATAATATTTTGCATAATATTACGGGCACATGCATTTATGTAATCGAGTGATAATTCTGGACAGTTCGTGTCTGAATAGTGCGTATTTTGAACACGTGATGCGACTTTGATACTTGATCATTATTTGGGAACATTTTCAGGCGTTCACTTTTTAAGTAAATTCCTCACGAAAAGGCAACAAATCTCATAATCTAAATAGACAGATGAAATGTTAAACTACCTCCAAAATGTTAGTTATTCTCATAATCTTTTGGTTTATTATGTGTTTATTATTGGGGGTTATTGCGGGTCTAACTTTTACGTCCAAACATAACTTGAAAAACGTCCGCTTGATTTGATGACACGATGACACTCGCGGCCACTGTCTGTATGCAAATTTCTATGTACTGACAAAACATGCGATGAACTTCTTCCAAAAAAAAAACATGCATATTTCCGTTCACAACCAGAATTTCACTTTTTACTGTAAATACCACTATAATCGACAACAGGAAACAAGTTATCCAGTTGTTTCCGGTACGAGTTACTCCGCTTTGTTCCAAATGTATGGAGGGTCGAACATTTTCAGCGCTGCGCGTAAGAGATATTTTTTTCACTAGCACCTAATTTTGCCTGGTTATCCAAGGCTGAAGGAATTTTCCTGGTTAACCTTCCATTTTCTCTTTTTTTACTAAAAAGGATTGAGAATGATCCAACCACGATTTCCTCACAGAAGCCGCCTACAATACCAACAGTTATTTTTCATGTGACACTAGTGTAATTAATTTTGAATAAACTACTCGACGTAATCCCTCTGTGTGTGGCAGAAGGATGATTCCCTTAGGTATTTATTTGTTTTTGTTTATTATTCTCAGCAGTGATCCCTCTCTTTACTTCTTGAAAGAAATCTACCTTATCACCAACTTATCTTTCTTGTTTTTGTTCATTTTTCAGTCAGCCTTTGGGGATTGGTTATTATTCACTATTTTGAAAATGGAATGGGACTGTTTTTAACACACTATGGTGAATCTTGTGATGACAATATAAATTTACAAAACATGCCGAACGGAAAACATATTGACCCAAAATACAATAGACTAGACATGGTTTGGGACATCATGCAAAACACTGTTGTTCCAAATTATTGTGACATCCAGACGCCACAGAAACATTAAACCTTATTGGTTCCTTCAGAAATCATTAAGTGTTTTCATCGATTTTACTCATGCATTTTACTTATTAGAAATATTTTTTGAACACTTATTCCTGTAGAGCGAATATTGCAAAGCCTTATTAAAACGGATTTTTATATGTATATTATGCTTTTCCAAACACATCGAATTCTTGTGTTCTCGAGTGGAATGAAAAAAATGGAAGAAACTATGCATACAATTAGCAATTAAGCAATTATACGGTCAAGTGGGTTGCAAAAATGTGTAGATTTCGGTTTTTTTTTAAATGTATTTCAAACAATAAATACAATATTATAATTTATGTAAAGTGCATAAAGTACGGAAAGCTTCCGTACAAAAAGCGAAGGGCGGTAGGAATTGCGTCTTGAGAATACGTAGACAAATAATTAGACTTTTACAATGATTAGGCAACGATCATTCTTATGACGGTGTGCTTTGTTCCCAAGAGGCAAAAGTGAACCCTCAGGGCTCAAATGGCCAACTGTATTGCACTGAATTCACTGCATTCATTCTTACTGCAAGACACATGTTTCGTTAAGTCACTTGATTGCCCCTCTGTTAAGTCTAACAGATGACTTACGTGAAAAGAATACTATTGGTAGTGGGTTAGGCGGTTACTGCCTCTCTCACTATGGATGAATAAATTGTTTCAAATGTTACTTTAACAAATAATCCAATTTCAATGTACGACATTCAACCTTAGCCCCAACCTTTCCTATTTGAACCAGAGCGAACTAATGATTCGCTTCCAGTCAAAAGAACAATGTAAACTATTAAGCTGCATAAATGTGTGCATGCGGGGGATCACATTAACAATTATGAACATCACTCCTTTTGTGGCCTTCATTAATCGATTCTTTTTGAGTTTACTAATCCATAACATACTATTTATTATTATTATTATTTTTCATTCCTTTTCAACGCAAGTTATTCCGTTTTAAATGTCACTTATTTGTGCTGCGATTTCACTTGTCCCAAACTTGATGAACTTTCGAAACTGAAATAACAGTAGATAATCTACTCTAAATTTGATCAGGAATATGTTCTTATATTACGTAGCCTCTGGTCAAGAACTGCAAAAGGTTTGGTTGCTGAATATGTCATAATTAGTATTGCTCACAGCACTCTTCTGCAATTTTCGTTCTACGTGAGCAGATATCACGGTTTGTTTTGTATGATGTAAAAATATTATGTAGTAAAACATAGGGGCAGGTGGATTTTATGGGGCGGAGCGTGTTGCAACATTTCACTCTTGGTAGGAAATTCGTTGAATTAATTCATTTATAGCAGGCAAGACGTACATTCATTGGTTTCTCTGCATGCACATCCAAATGGGACAAAAGCACAATAACTTAAAATTTAGAGATCATATTGGATAAGTATAGATAAGTATCTTACTCCATGTGGTTTCAAGGATTTCGTAGCATATTTCTCGAATGTGCCTATCCAAACAAAGCTTGTCTAATCTAACTTTCATCAACGGAAAGTTTATGAAATAAAGCATGTGTTACCTGAATGCTTTAGTTTTTGCTGGGAATATAAAGTGGCATTACCCAGTATTTTTGTTCTGCTAGCCTTTAAGCATGTTAACATTCATAAAGATAATATGTGGGTGAGATTTAAGAGAGAGAGATAGAGGGAGATGGGAAAAAAGAGAAAAGGTGCTTTGTAACAAAAAAAAGTTCAGGAACAGCTTTCTTTATTTATAACATAATGAATAGTGCTAATTTGTACCGAACAGTGAAATTAGGCGACCATTCTGATTTTTTTCCGTTTAGCGAACTTCCTGGTTTGTGGACACAATCTCTTAATAAGCCCGTGGCTCTGTTAATATCCCATTTTGTAGCGCGGTTATTGTTGACGGTTTCTAATAATAAAGTACAACTAAATTCTATAGTATTATCGAAGTGTTCGCCCTCGTCACTGTCTGTCCGCCAGTATAATTTTGGGAGTATATCCGTCCGTGGTTTGTTAGTCTCCTGATCCCTGATGTATTCTTATTTTTGAATTCTCACATGTCCCTTTTCCTTACATTTTGCATTCCTCTGTTGTCTTCTATCCACATACTTATTATTTCCTATATTGTATATTATGAAAGCTCATCCATTGTGTTTATCATAGCCATATTTCGCATGGCTATTGTTGTGGCTGATTGTTAGACGCAAACTTAATGCATTTTCATGCTTTTGATTTTGCTTCAGGATGGAGCCGGACAAAACAGCTGCTGGCACGGCAATTTTTGAATTCGATTCAAAGTAAGTAGTTAGCTTATGACTATGGACGTATATGAGTGTTGGCAATTATAGAGGTAAGGTAACGATTCAGCTGGAAAGAAATTGGAGTCCTAGCACATTTCATCCAGCACATTTCTTTTAGATTGTTTTTCGACGTTTTTCCAAGTGCTGATGCCAACGGCGAATTTGATTTCGGGTAACATTTTAAAACTTCAGTGATTGTTTCTCGTATAATTGATGCTTCGGTACGATCCTTTTTTCGAATAAACCTGGAAGCTAGTTATTCAGTGATCTCCTACCAATGAACGAGACTGAGGGACTGTTCGCTCATGTCCTCAATACTGGGGACGACTTCTCGAATAGTGCCGTTCTCACTACTATTTACGCCATCTTGGCGCTTGCGGGGTAAGCACTTGTGATTATGAGGCATTCTTTGTAACCCGTACGTAAAAGAAAAAATTTCACAGTGCAAGTTGTTAAAAAAAACACGTGTGAATAGCGCAAACAAAAAAATTGCACTTTTTCAGTAAAGAATAACAGTTTGTGAAAAAGGACAACGAGCAAGTTGGGTGCTGTTGTAGTAGAGAAACTTGTTATCAATCGGGAATGCGGGTACAATTTCTAGATCATTGTTTCAATTGTTGAATACAATAAGTAAATCCCAGGGGGATGTGTTAGAAGGAATGTAGAGGTGATCAGCACGGTCCACTGAAAATTGCTTGCTGAATTGCTGGGCTATTCACCAAATACTTCCTTCTTTTTAGTTTTGCGGTGAATCTTATCTTCTGCATAACAGTGTGGAGAAACGAAAAGCTTCATACTGTTACACACATGTTAATGACAAACCTGGCTGTCAGCAATCTTCTGCTGCTTGCCTTTCACCCTGCTTATGTCATTACCACCTACTTTTGGAGACAGTCGTGGATCTTTGGTAATTTCATTTTAATAGAGCTCAATGTATATTTGAAATGACTGTGTAGGAGACTCTGAAGACTCAGTTAAGCATAAGATGAGCAGACACTTTGCACACATTTTTTCAGCCGTTCAAATTGTGTGTTTTAATCGAGCACATACACGGTTCTCAAAATAATCGGTCATTTTGCAGGAGACGTTGTATGTAAACTGTCGTATCCTGTGCCCTTTGTGACTTCAACAGGTGATTTTTTGAAACATTTCCAAAAACTAAACTATTTACAGCATGGCCTGCCTGAAACTACATGAATGAACTGAACTGTTTTTAACCTTACCGACAGTGTCACATTGTTTGACGCACAAGTTCAGTTTTAATGGGGTGCATGTTCCAGGAACGAGTAAATATAGTATATGTTTCAGCCTCTTTCTACTTTATGAGCCTTGTGGCCGTTGATCGTTGGTTGGCGATTTTCAAAAGAAAACATCGCTTGAATCGCACGAAGTGCATAGTCCTGACGACTGGGGCGTGGATGATTTCAGTGCTAGTCGCAACGCCATACTCACTACTCACGAAGGTAAACGTGCTCTAGACAACAAAATAATGATACCGGCAACATGACTAATATCGTCGACAAGAATGGGTACAATAAATGGAATGAATTCCTGATGAGTGTAGCTGCTAATAAAGCATTCACTTTGAGTCGAAAGAGCTGGACAATAATAAATGGTCAACTTAATGCATACAGCAACCAATAAACATAAATGGTTAAACACACATCTACTAAAACATATTCAGGTAATCGACGTTCACGAGTTCAATCAAATGCTTCTCAGCAAGTTTAGCCCGACGAATGCCAGCGACATCTCATCAGCAGAGAATTTGAAACTCAGCGGTCACTGGGTACGATGCAATTCAGCTGGAGCATCTTCGACCCTTGTTGTGGTAAGTGCATCAAAATAGTACATTGGAAACCAAGTGTGCTGAGCATAAAGCACAACAATATGAAACGCTTCAAGAGCGTTCACCTTTGTTCTAGACGACGTGTTCCAGATGACAAATTTTTGACGTATAAATACGTCATATTCATAATACTTCATATTATTATTTAGTGGACGGTCGCTATCCAATTCCTCATTCCACTGTTGATCATGATTCCCACTTATGGGTGAGTTAAGCACCTTAAATTTAAATTGAAGGCTCTCCTAATGCATAATAGTCATATTTATCTAGTAAATCTGCACTGTAACTAGGCTTTTTTCAACCGTGCGACATATCAATGTGTTTCATGTGTCATAATTTTACAAAAGTTATGACATGCCAGCAAACATACTATTATTTTAATTTGATGAAACTTGTGGGTCCCTTTCAGCCACCTTGCGCATTTTGTCTGGCAACGCGCTCCAGTTGGGGTCCAATCGAAAGAACGCACCAAGAAAGCCTATAGGAGAAGAAGAAAACTACTCATCACGTTACTTGCCATCGTCGTCTTTTTGGTTCGCACATTACCATGTTATGAAAGTCCACAAAAATACAAGTATTGTGAGAATACGTAATAATCTTTGAGCGCCGCAAATATTAGGTTAGATACTAAAATTATGTGATCAGTGCTACGAACATTTCCTCATTAAATTTGCAATGCAAAGGGTGCGAAAGTAATTCATCCAAAATAACGGCCTGAGGACAGGAACATTACTCCGATTGCTTCTTTCAAACATATTATAAAAAAAATACTCTTCCAGGTGATCTGTTGGTCTCCGCTCTTTATTGTAAATATTCTCTTCTCGAAAATCGACACCGCTGTGCCAGTGAAGATCAACTTGTACATTTCCTGCAGTCTTATTGCCATGATTGGAGTACTCAGCACTCCGATCCTCTACCTAGTCAATGATGGATGCTGGTAAGTGATTGAACAAATTCTGGGTCTTGTTGATTTGCAAGATATGGACTTACCATTAGAGACAAAATGGGAAAACAACATACATGTTACAATCATTGTGATAGCTATTGTAACGGACTGTTGGGTAGCAATGCAAGGTGTTCAGACACGATTGCCCCTGCATTACATCATATGCTACAACCGCGATAAATTTGCTCAGCGGTTAATTGGGGGCGTAGGAATCAATTGAAACAAATTTCACATTTCATATCTAATAGGTTACTCAAAATACCACATTCAGGCAGCAAATTCTATCAATTCTCCGTTGCTGTCGAAAGGTTTCCACGGAAGAAACTGTCCGTCTCACCTTGCTATCAAATTATCCGAAAAATGGTAAGCTGCACGCCCATTAGTTTATTCAGTTCATTGATCATAAATGAAGGCCTTGTTATAAGGAAAACACACATACACCCCTAAACACATCAATTCCCATTCTTCTAGCCTACTATCCTTTTGCACGAGTGTTGAGCATGGATAGTTTGCAACACACGGCGTCTACATAATAAGCACGTGTTACTAAGTAGTAGGCAAGAAACCATTGGTCGCCCGAAGACACTCTTCATGGTCAGAAGACTAGTTCCTTATAGGAGCCGCATGCGAATTTCCGCTTGTAGATTCGAGAACGGGCCGTTCGTCAATGCAAATCAATACTTCATCGCAAACACATACCGTACGCGGTAATTCATTATCGTCAGATCGGTTGCTGCCTTGCACCCTCACGAAAGTTCCCAAGGTGAGAACAATGTGAAGTGGAAATCAAATAATCAATAACATATATGCACTTGCTCTGCATGCAAATTAGTACATTTAGTTCTCCTCACCGCATGTGTATATATAAACAAAACGCTTGAAAATGTCTTTTCTTTTACGAATGTATCCACTAGACAGGCAAATATTTCCCATAAACAGTGTTCTAGCTGCAAAACAAACTACAGAAAATTCCAAGAAAAACGACTGTAGAACACAGACAAATGTTTATTGGGAGCTTTCACCTGTTGATCAGAATTCTACAGCAATTCGCATCACGACACCGAATCACATGACAACATTTAATTAATCGGAAATATTAGAATTAACCGTCCAATTTCACAAAACTGCCTGATTTTGATTTGCGTGCGCAACTCGCACTTTTTCTTCGTTTGTGCGGTTACATGATTCTGCACTGAGCAACAAAAATCATTGCTTACGATTGCAATACAAATTCAGTGATTGCAGGACACATACGTGCGGCTCGGAATCAACTAGGACCTACATCGAGCATAAGTAATCCCAATCTACAGGAAGCATCGGCAAATACTAGACATTGAGGAATGCTGAATAGTTTGGGAATCATTCACAAAATGACACAAGAAAGAACGAACCACTAACTTATTAAAATCATATTCCCAAAAGTGGCATAACAAATCAGTTCTCTTGAAGATGTAAGCCAACTTACATAAAGCAAGCGAAACTAAGTAAACTGATTCGACCGGAATGTGATCGCACTAACTTCAACTAGTTTTGAATTTGTTTTATGGTATGCTATTTCATTGTTGAATATTTTATAAATTCATAAACGCCTAGCTTTATGCATTTTCTTAGTTTCCAAAGGATCTTTACTTGCAATTAGTTGCGTGTCATAAGTTGATCTCGATGTATTTCGTACTTTCTACTTAGGCATCTTTTGGTTTACTGTCCTTCGAAAATATCTTGCCGCTCGCTTGTGCAGAGCTTCTACCATGGTTCATAGAATACCGGTGATAGATATTGGTAAATTTTCAGTTTTTTAGACATTTTATCTTCTCCCGTGGAAAGCTCTCTTGACGCTTTGTTTTTATCCATTTTGTGTTTATTTTTTAATTTAGCAAGTTTAATTTAGCATTTTTTGCAGTTATATTCAAGTGACCACTTACTAACTTACGTGACACGTCCTAAACGAAATGTTCGTACTATTGGATATTAATTATGTAACAATCGATAAAAGTCTATACAATACTGATTACCATTTAACAATTCTTACATACTACGCACTGATACACTGGTATGAATATCATATGATGCGCAGAAAACCACTTTTTTTTGTGGAATGCTGGTGAAGAGTAACATCGTAGTAATAACAGCAAGAACTAAACAGTTGCTTGATATTGTTTTCTGCTAAAGTAGAACTACTTGTGGAGCGTTCTCTTACAGTATGCACTTATTCACGGTCTTGGAATTAAATAAATTACTTTATTGGTATATGATACAAAATCAACCTGTAAGATAACACATGCACTAAGGAATAGTGATATAAACTATGAGGCATAAAGCATAAGCCAATCAGAGCTACTAGGGAGTGAGCGAAAGATGCAAGAAATGAACAAACTCTTAATCACGTCAAATAATCGCTAGAGCACGGTAAGGTAATTATACGAATAAGAAGAACGAACAAACTGAAAATGTAGAGCAGGTTAGCATGCGAAACAGACAAAAATAAAATTAAAATAAAACTGAAAAGCGAGAGACTTAGAAGGAGCCGGTGAGATTGCGGGAGAATATATAGGCAGCAAGGTAAATGCTAATAAGTGAATAAATGTAACCAAAGCAAACGTTCAGAGCAGGCTCATCATCCAACATGTTCAAAGTTGAGGAGTTTTGCCGTGATGTAACACACTGGCGGTGGTAACCTAGCCAGTACAATATGATTTAAAGAAACAAAGCCCGATCCGGATGAGAACAACAGAAACCATGCAAGTGGATTTAATTAGAAGTGACGATAAATTCTCATGTTGTGATCCGATAAGGCTGGAAAGGTAAAACAAAGAATATCGATTAGCTTTAAGTGGCTTAGTGTCTACCATTCCTTTGAGATTTCAATTGTCCAATTCCACTTTGCGAATACGGTGTCGTAGTCATCGCTGAACTTGGAAGCCACCTAAAACATTGAAACTCGACTAGCACACTGACCAATATGACAAACATATGGAAAATGCAGCCAAGAGTGTTCCGAATCTCCGTTTCTGACTACGTTGGTCATTGGGGTTGCGCCCCACAATATATGCCTTCGTAATTAAGAAGGAGAAAGGACAATCCAGAAATAAGTCACACATGTTTTTCTTTGTCTCACCTTATACTTTCCTCTGGCTAGCATTCCCGATGGAGCCTCTTCAGGCGGTGTTGTATACTCTATCAACTCGCTTTTCGGAGCATATGATCCAACCATCAGCCGCTCGTTAATCACTGAAAAAATAACAGTAAAGGATAAGTGTGCGTGTTGACAACTTGCAATCATGCCAGACAAAGAAACTAAATAAAGTATTGAAGCAACGTGTAATAGCGGTAGCATAGCGGCTAACGTTGTGGGTCGTATATGTTACGACAGACAACGACAGAAACCTTCGGGTGGAGAACATTTAGTTGGGAATTTCGCACATATGAGATAAAAAAAATGCGCAATTAGTGGACTATTGGTACAGGACTGATATGTTGTAACATCACATAGATAATTAACGTGTTCTAATCATTATGAATGCACTTGCTACAACAAAATATCGAACTAACCGGGAACGCCCATCTTGGTGACCTTATGCGTGTATCGGAGACCAGTCACCATCTCTCTTTGCACGTAAAATTGGAACTTCATGCGATATTGCACGCCCTCCTAAATTATTATAATCATGACGTTTAAGGTTATCTTCTAGGCCGAAGTAATTAGCCAATAAATGGGCACTAAATGAAGAAATGGGGAGAGGCAAAAGACATGTTGCTAATTATGACAATACTGTGAGCGGAAACGATATGCTTGACACAAACCTTAATTTTGAAACTAATGCTGCTGTCTTCCAGCTTCGCTCCAAAGTTGAGGATAACGTCGTCACGGCCGGCGCTCACCAAACTGATGCTCTTCAGAATCACAATACGGGGATCCTTTTCGTCGACGATCTGAAAATGATTGAATCATATGTTAAGAATACTCTTTGACATTAATAAGTTAAACGCACAGTTATTTCTGGGCTAACACATTGTTTTTAGACTAAACAACTTTCCAATTTCTTTATGGCGGATGCATTTGCTCAACTAATTATATATTCTTACCTACATGAAAATTGTAATATGATGAGTATGAATAAGACCAAAATACGTACGATATTAGTGCTAGCTGCCGCCTTGCCCAGCAGTGCCTCTTTGTATCGTCGGAGGCTTTCGTCTTCCTGGAACCAATAAAAATGCATACGGTCTGCAGAAGAAATACCGTAGGTTTATTTTCCGCCCCTTAACTTGACTTATACTTTATGTCAACGATTTGTTATTATCCATAATTTATTAATTAAATGATTGATCTCCCGATGTTCCAATGTTACGTGATGAAAATGAGTATAACCAGTCACCGTCGCATAACACTGTTGCCCACTGAGAAACTGAGAAATAAGTACCTCGCAATTTCGAAATAAATGCTCAGTCAGATTAAGTTTTACGAGCATCAACTATAAGAAACATGCTTGATTCTTTCTTACATCTTGTTCACCAGATCAGATTCTCACCGGATCAGTTTCGAGGATTTCCTTGACCGATTTGGGAACGGGTGGCCTATACATTGAGGAGGCGGTATTCTCTTCATCGTGCACATCGTCTGACACGTTATCTTCGTGATCCTTCGCCATGGCTATAATAATTCAATTAACAAATGACAGTGTGCGAAAGCAAGAGAGTATAATAAGAACACAACCCACGGACGAGAGAAAAACAGTACAAAATGTGTTATGTCGAAGGATAATCATTGCGTATATGAAAGGAGGAAATGAAAAGAATTAATCACTTTATGAAGGTTATCTATTACAAAATTTGTAAGTTGCAACTAATGAAGCTTTACGATTTTCTAATTTGTTACGAATCTCTACTATATTATAATTAATTAATCTCTCTACTCTATTTTAAATTAATTTTTTCAAAGGTCGAAAATAAAGTCGATAGGCGGATAGCACCGTCAGTGAACGAGGTCACCCACGGTGCCTGAGCAATTGTATCGAAATAAACAGTAGCAATGTAAACACAAGACACACACACAACCATTGACTGTTCGAGAAAAGAGGACAACTGCAATCGATCCGAATGACACAATATGCACCCATTTCTGACATCGAATTTTTGCATAATCTAAAAAAATAAATGGGGTTTTCAAAATTTGAGTGGGCAGATAAATTGAGATAGAAATCGTGATCATAAAAAGTTGCAATGTTGCAATTATAATGAAAAAAGTTGCAAGGTTGCAAGCATAACGATGTCCTCAATTGTCCAATAATAGAAAGTGCTTATATGCATGTGTGACATCAAGGGAGAAATGTTGTTTACACTATTAATTAATTTTACTATTGGTTTGTCTTCCGAAATACATGCCTAATTTTGTGACGGGCAAGCTTTTACTCTTCAAAATTTATCCGTCTCCTTTACTTTCAACTCACGTTTCATCGAGCTGAAAGTGCAAACACGCGACACCAAGAATAATCCACAAGGACACGGAAGCAATCGAATGGATCCCTAGAAAATAGTCCAACCCACTGAATAATGTTTTCATACAATTATGTAAGACTTATAAACTGTAATACGGAAATATGCTATGAGTTTGCTACTTGTTCGGAGTGGCCTAATGGTAAGAAGTGCACGTGATTTTTTAATTAGAAATTCGGAGTAATACAGAAGTGCACGATTTTTTTTACTTAATCAATAGTTTCGAATAGAGCGTGCTTCTTTATTTATGTTGCATATATAGTGAACATTTATGACAGGTTTATCTACTTTTCTACATATAAGGGAGCAAGGAATCCCGTCTCACTGGCTCACGGTTTCTCGTTAATACAAAAAGGCTTACTCATCACTAGGAATGCAAGGGAAAAGAACGGAAACGAGCTAGTTATTAAGGAACTTAGGATGAACGGTTTAGAGGAAAATAACTAGTATGCTAGGTACAATTAAAAACCAATTAAACAAGGTTAACCTGGTTTGCAAGATACGTAAAAGAGTCAAATATCTTCATAAAAAATGTAGATGCTAAATGACAATGTTTGGGGTTTGGTTTCGCCTAAATTGTGTCCCCAAAAGGGATGGAAATTGTTTTTCTTTTCTTTCTTTTTTGTAGCATCAGTGAACGAGCGGCGAAACCAGGCGCACGATTCAAAAGCTGAGTCATCGCTTCCATTTTTTTGCCGAAACAAAAAGTCCGCGAAAGTCAGTTCACTTCCACAAATATGTATGAATGCGCCTGGATTTACATGAGCAAATATGCACAACCCAAGTGACCTTTAAGCCTTCGAATCTAAGTGAGTTCAAAGGTTGTGATTGTTTGAACACGAATATATGTAATCGTTGGTTTATAGAAATCAATAGGCATGTACTTATCGAGAATGCTGATCGGGCGAGAAATTTGAGTGGGTTGGCAAGTGAAGAAATAGCAACAGATGTTGAGAGGTTCAAATACATAAAGGTTCGATTTCAACTAGGAGGTATACAGGAGACAGCTATGACAAAAAATGTTATTGCGTAAGGCAGAAAGCGCGTCAGGCATGACAATAAGTAAAAAAGGGGCATTGTTTACCAACAGAGACAAATAGCATTCGGTAACGTAGATTTTATATTTCATGTTCGCTTGTGGCTGCTAAATGTTGTATTATTTATACAAAAATAGATTCATCGAGCGGCAAGAAGGCTTTGCGGATGTTTTTTTTACCTCGAACACTTCTTTGGTGCATCTGCGCCGCATCTGCTAATGATTTGCATGCTTATTTTAAAAGTGCACGGGTCGAGTATTTGATGTAATGAACTGAGAGCTAAATTACCCCTAAGACAAGCGCCGCGAATGTTGAAATATACCACTGCTCATTTCAAGAAATCTACTGCTGTGTTATGTGATATCTAGAAATGGTATCGAATTTCAGATTGCTCAAAAAAGCGAACGCTGGAGGCTCAATGTGCATTAGGCCACTGACCAGACTTAGATTATAGCAAATCGGGTGTTCGTGAAGTCTCGTGAGCCTCCGTGCAAACACAATATAAAGAAAGAAAGAATCAATGCCGCAATTAAATAAGATGGCAGCACACGTTTCATTATTAGTCTTGAAAGTAGAAAGCACAACGTGTCTTTGCTCCTTATCATGGATGACTCACTCATGACAACGCACTGTCAGAAATTGTAAGCCCTATGAGCATGTATACATTTTATATATTGATCAGCAAAATGAGAAAATTACTTACGCCACCTGCAGTGCTATCCGGGGTCCTATTTTTCACTTTCTTAAAAAGTTTAACAAACTAAAGAATGCTTGAATTGTTTTACTCCGTAGATGAGCTTTACTCCACGCCTTGAGAACGACATGAAGTGAACAATTAACTATAGCCACTTTATGAATGTTGTTGGTAAACTCAATAATAAGTTCGGATGGAACAGGCAGGAAAGTAGGCGATGGGGGTTAATGAGAGGTTTATAATTCCATATTTAGTCTGATGCCCGGGACAGTGCTCGTTTCTGATCAATATTGCTAACAGACGATGAGTGCACAAACAATAGACAAAATAAATCCATTTAAACAGATTCACAGAATAAACAGCAAGATAAATGTTTTGCCTATTACGGTCAGTAACGTGCATAGTTATAGTGGATGACAGATCTGAGCAATTCTGGTTTTCTCATTTGATGTTTTTCTCAACAGTCTTAAATATTTTCCAAAGTAAAAGCAACACATAAAAACTTGAGCAACATTCCGAGTGGTTGGGAGAAAATTCGCTAAAGGAGCAACATTTTCCACGAGTTCTGAATGTAAACTACGCCCACAGAAGCCAATATGTGGGTTGCTTGGTATGAACGAAAAGTGCAAACAAAAATATTGTTCAATGTTTGTTTTCTTCTTTTCTCTGCGGATTACGCCACCAGGTCTAAACACACCACCCCCATTCACTCGTCACATCGAGATGCAAATCAGCTGCAAAAGGGTCTTTATAGAGACTTATTTAACTCGGAAACTATTATAAAGCATACGCAGATGTAGGTTAACAGTGCACTGTTTTCATAGTAAAAAATGTGAGTAAAACTAGGAAATTAGTTACTGCCAATAAGTTCAGTCATGAAAAAATTACGCAATAATTTAATGACAGTGGTAGTCTCAGAAAAAAAGATTGGAAAATGCACTTCACTTCCTGTTCGGACCAAACTCAATTGCGGTCTCATTTAACGGAAAAGGAATATACGCTCCCTAAAAGCAAAAAAAATCCGTCGAGTGCAAAAATATGCACCTAGTTTGATTTGTTGTGGTAGGAGCAATAAGTTTGAGAGCTAAAAAAGAAAGACGTCGGACGTTGGAAGGGTAAAACATAAAGAATACTCAACGAAGGAGAATCTAAGATAAACATTATGATAAACAATAACAATATAGGATCTCACTCTATTTTCAGTGACCTGATCGACCTCAAAGCACTCATTGACACCTTGTTGCTTGTTACAACTGAAACCATTTGGTTGTTTTTCACTGCTCCTATTTTTAAACAACATGAGTGAAAAGGATATTATTATATGTATATGTTACACAATTCTAGAAAAGGCAAGCTATTAAATCATAAAATAGGCAAATAGTAAGATAATATGGAAAATAATGTTAAACTAAAGATGCAGAAACTTGAAGCTGAAATACTAACAATAAGCTTGGTGCCAGCCAACTAGAAAACAACTCATTCGTGCGTGTAATTTGCACCCTTTTTCAATAAACAGGTCCATTTTGAATTTATGTGAAACTACCTTGTAGTGATTAAACTACATGACAACGAGGGCAGATGCAAGGAAAATCATGAACAACTCCAAAGAAAATACAAAAAGGTAAATATATAAAAAAGTATCAGCTATTGCTTTTCGATAAGATCAATCAATTCGCGCTGACCGATTAGTATTCCGCTGCACGAAAAGGTGCAGTGTTGCCGCGCAATTTTCATTGATTGTATACACTTTCCCGCCTGCAAGTTGCATGTTTCTTCTGTTGATTTCTGATCTTGCTTGTACTACTCACATCAATATGTTTTGCGATTTATTTAACAAAGAAAATCAACAACCAATCGGTCCTAAATGTTCCATTTAACATGGTTTTACTCTATGATTTCCAGTCGTGTTCAATTTTTTTTTTGAACCTGCTTAAAGTTTTCAGCAACTGTGATTTATAATCTTAGGTTCGGGTCTGTTACTACTGTTATTAGAGGATCATCATTGACCGTCAGTTGCTCTAGGTGTTTTCTGTTTTGATGCGGTTTTTATTTGTTTGTGCATGGGTTGCACTGCACGTGTTGCTCCGACCATTCGCACCGCATTTTACGTAAACAACGTGTTCTTTTTCTAATCCATGACTATCTTTTAATTCGCTCCATGCTTTGCAACAATAGTTACTTCAGAGTTTCTTATTCAAATACGTTTAAACATAGGTATGCACTTTTTTTAAAAGAGTCAGTTTATAATGGAAGGAATGTTTTGGTTGTGGACCGAATATATAAGCCGAAGAAATGTGATGTGAATAAATTCTTTTTGTAAATCCTAAATATTTCGCTGGATCTCTTTGCCTCTGGCATTTTCATTCTTATTTTGTATTTTATACGCATTCCCACTTTTTGATTTATCAGTTCTCCTGTAACTCGTATTATACAACTAAACAAAAACGATTATATGTAGTTTACTAGTCTGTTAATGTTTTGCTGTCCGAAGAAGGAGGCAGAACAATTTCGGAAATTGTTCGGAAAATTTGCGAAAACAACAACAGTTTTGTGTGCAATTGCGTACGTTTGTGACACTCCTCCGCAGTTCGGCTCCTTTGATGTTTTGTTTCCGAAGATTTTTCTTGTTCGGAACTTCTTCGGACCGGCAGAAAATATCTTATAAGTACCTTTAAGAATGTTTTGCTGTCCTTCTTCGTAAACAAAGACCCTAAGCATTGGGGCACAGCTCTGTTTCTCTCTCCCCCTCTCTCACCCTCTCTCTCTGTTTCTCTCTTTCTTTCTCTTTGCCTCTCCCTAATTTCATAGTGACTATGATATTTGTTTCCGAGCATTTTCCGCGGAAAAACCAGCTAGTTTTTTACTAGTTTCCTACTAGGTTTTTAGTCGGAAAAAGCTCGGAAAACGAAAGTTTGTCGGGAAATGCTCGGAAAATCCGCGGAAAATGCTCGGAAACGGACAAACAGACGGCTCCCGAGCTCGGACCGCCTATTTTCCGAGCTCGGCCCGAGAACCTCAAAGTTTCCGAGCTTTTTCCGAGAATCTTCTCGGAGAATACTCGGAGAATCCGCGGAAAATCCTCGGAAACGCAAAGTTTCTCGGAAAATGCTCGGGATTCATTAACGGAGGATGAGCGATGATATTTTATAAATTGGTCTGAACATCCTGAATGTTATTTGTGGCTCATTTTTTGTCATCTATAGATGGAGAAGGTGAAGGAGGGATCCCGGCAAATAGCAGCTGGAGGATCTGCAGGTGTGTTATAATTTAAACATCCGGTTAATGTATCGTCATTATGGAGACAGCGCTTTCAAATAGGTTAAGTGATCTATACCGAGTGCTTCTATCACCAATCATCATAATCCCCTTTCTGCTAACTCTTAACATTAAGGTCTCGTGGAGGTGTGCATCATGCATCCTCTGGACCTGATCAAAACGAGGCTCCAAGTGAATTCACAGGATAAGGGAATGGTGGATTGTATTCAGAAAACATTCCGATCCGAGGGCATCGGAGGCTTCTATAAGGCAAGTATTACAAACCTGTTTAATAGGCATTTGAATTCAGCATGGTGTTCTGGGTTACAAGACTCAAACTCTGAATATATGTTCACAATGACAGCACCAAAAATCATCCTGGTTTTTATTTGTTCGTGATGTTTTAGAGCCATAGGGCGGTAGAAGTGTAGAACACTACCCCATTTTGCAAATATACTACCCCAAAATAAAATATACTACCACATGGGAAAATACTACCCCTGCAATATGCTACCCCGGAAAATATACTACCCCATTGTAGAATACTACCCCCAACTTATTTTACATGACTACCCCCGAACTTATTTTACATGACTACCCCACTTATTTAACATGACTACCCCACTTATTTAACATGACTACCCCACCTAGTTTACATGACTACCCCACCTAGTTTACATGACTACCCCACTTATTTAACATGACTACCCCACTTATTTAACATGACTACCCCACTTATTTAACATGACTACCCCACCTAGTTTACATGACTACCCCACCTAGTTTACATGACTACCCCACCTAGTTTACATGACTACCCCACTGACTACCCCACCTAGTTTACATGACTACCCCACTAGTTTACATGCCTACCCCACTTATTTTACATGGCTACCCCACTTATTTTACATGGCTACCCCACTTATTTTACATGGCTACCCCATCTGCTGTGTTACTTTATGTTGGGGTAGTATTTTGCAAAAATTTTCCGGGGGTAGTGTTCTACCGAAATAGGGGTAGTATTTTTCCAAGTGGTGGTAGTATTTTTCGAAAATGGGGTAGTGTTGTAAATGTTTACCTGAGCGGACTACTTGGCTACCCCATTTTACATGACTACGCCATTTTAGGGAATATGCTACCCCATTTTAGGAATTTTACTACCCCATAACTTGGGGTAGTTTTCGTAACTGGGGGTAGTATTTTTACATTTTGGGGTAGTATTTGTGAGGAATATTTTTTCGAAAAAATACTACCCCTTTGTTGTGGGGTAGTATATTCCCGATTTGGGTAGTATACTACACTGGGGTAGTATTCTACATTTTTACCCCATAGGGCTTATTACGACGTGACAGCGGTTCTTATCATAATTATGAATATAAAGTTACACATTTTATAATTTAACACAATGCAATTTAGGGAATTCTTCCACCAATTCTAGCTGAGACTCCCAAGCGCGCCACAAAGTTCTTTACCTTCGAGCAATACAAGAATATATTCAGCATTCAAGGCGTATCTCCAGCAGTGGTGAGTGTTTTTATTATAAAACTGCTTTGAGCAAATTTTCATTTGCATCCTGTTTTCGTAACCTTTGTCTAGGGTTGAAATTCCTTGCATTCTGAGAAACTCTTCCTTACCAGCTGGTACGCCAGGTCAGTCATCTATACATCATGTTATCATCAACCACCTACCCAGTGTTGATTCAATTCAGTGCAGACTCTCTCGTTCGCTGGTCTCTGTTCTGGTTTGACTGAAGCAGTGGTCATCTGCCCATTTGAAGTGATCAAGGTCCGACTGCAATCCATGCGCAATATTCCTTTGCACGACGTATGTTTGATTACTCGTTCTTCTTATTAAATTGCTTTCTTTAAAGAGATTAGAATAAAAAGATGCTCCTGTCGTTGCTATTTTTGGTTGAATTTTCAAGGTTTGATTTTTTTTAGCAACCGTCTACAACACAGTTGGCACGCGAAATTCTGAAGAAGGAAGGCATGGGCACAAGTGGACTCTACAGGTCATTCATTCAACTTTTGGCCACAGGAAAATCATATGTAAATGATGTATGCTTCTAAATACCGTCGACACTTATCTACCTACGAGTACCTCCAAATGCTGTTCAGAGGCTTAACGGCAACTCTCGGTCGTCATGGTGTTTGGAATATGGTTTACTTCGGCCTCTACCACAACATGAAAGTTTACATTCCCGATGCAAAGGTATAATATTGGCTATGGAATTTCTCGATGAATCGCCTAGTCAATTCACTTTCGCGGCTTTAACTCATTGTCAGCCATTTGACACATTCCAAAAGGATCTGTATTTAGGAAAGCCCATCGCTAAACATGTTCTATCGCGTTATTCTTGGGTTCAGTGCGGGTTCGCTGGCTTCGATTGTCAACATTCCGTTCGACGTCGCCAAGAGCAGAATTCAGGTAAGTGTTCTTTTGAGGTGGTTAAATATAGTAAAAAAAACATTCCTAGTTGTTCAGCCTGCAAGGAACGGTAGAATATGCTATTATTAGGTAATAGTTCCTTTTGTGTCGAAGCGTATACTATTGCGCATCAAGATTTGTTAATAAGAGGTGAGCAACAACAATTTGTAGTTCAGGGGATACCTTTAGGTTAGATGTTTCACTTTCAATTATCATCTGTGCTTGCAGGGTCCACAACCCGATCCGAATGTGAGAAAGTACAATGGATGCTTTAGCACGATAGAAATGGTTTATCGGGAGGAGGGGTATGCATTCAAGTGCTTTAGTATATCAACGGTTTAAGAGAGGATATGCACACGCGTGTGTATCTTCGTATCACACCATCGAATTACCACAATCAACATACACCCTAAACACTTCTTGCTTTATTCGCCCATTACAGTGTGACTTTCAACACATCTTTAATTTACTGTTTTCCTGATTCGAGTATTTCAGAATCCGTTCCCTTTACAAAGGATTGCTTCCCAAAGTCATGCGCCTTGGCCCTGGTCAGTAATTATATTACTAAGATATTCATTAAAAAGATTACTAATATATTCATGCATACTACAGAGAATTTCTTATGCGGACAAACAGTAAGCTTCATTTCTCTGAACTGCTTTACATTGCGATTATCTGATAGCATCTTTAGTTTTTCAACTGCAATTATTGTCACTTAATTGCTTGCAGGTGGAGCTATCATGCTGATCGTGTACGACGAAGTCTACGCTCTCCTCAAAACAGTCGGCTAATTATTCAAGTGAATAATAAAAAATTTCTATTTCAAAGATCAAACGCTAAATATTACTCCCATTCTCCCCATTTTTTTCGATGGTTGTAAAACACGAAATTAACATGTTTATTGGGTTCTACAAATACAAAATATAGAAAACGTGCGACACTTCAGACAGAGACGATTCTACGTGTACGACAAAGCATGAAGGCCTAGAGGCAACTAACTGTGCTGTTTGGAAGCTAACTAAGAAGGTTAACAATAAGAATTCATAAGAATTCACGATAGCGAGTACAAACCACCGACATACAGGGCAAGGCGTGTGATTATTATTAAGTAATCTGGGTACACATATGGTGATGCATAAGCTGGTGCTATTTCTGTGAGGGTCGTTTCAACCATTGAAGGATACTATTTTTCGTTAGAAATCCGCCAAACCTCCCAAACAAAAATAGCAGTTAACTAATCAAAACGAGCAACAGTATCAACTGTTTAAAATCACTGGGATAAAGGTGATATATAATCTCTCGTAAACACTACATAAATCTTTCGGACAAGTAGCATAATGGGGGAAAAGAAACACAATTCTTGAACAATAATCTATCGCTCGTAACTGAAGAATTCATGCGGAAACAAACTTCGTTTGCTAACAATAAGTAGATAAGACGAATGCTCGTTGCCGTTACAAAAAAAAGTTTACATTTAAAAGAACTCGCAGAACACACATATAATCGAAATATTCGAATCTAAATCTAATAGTCCGAAACGCTGACAGAATGAAAAGCATGCGGAAAGTTACAATAGCAAGAGTGATATATGGCTACAGATAATAAGAGATCGCTACTACAATAGGAACTTGAGAAAAGGGTGCCAATGAGTTACAAAACACTACCAGCATTCAATGATTTCAACATAACCAGAGACTTTGGGGAGATCGATAAACAAAATTACAAACGCAATGGTAGGGGGTTTCTCCTTTGTACTTATCAATACACGAACTCGCAGAGAGGAAACAAACAAACAAAACCATGAAATTGCACATTAATTCTGATAGAAATCGATTCCTAAGGAAATCGGGCAGCGACGAAAACGAGTAGTTTAGAAACACATGCAACAAAATCAGTAAACCCCAAAACGGATTACAACACTCCGCCGCATGAAGATACATTGCTACGAAATTCAAAAATACAAAAGGCTAGTGGTAAGAGACAATGCGAAGCGGAAACTCGTTTTGGGGTCTGTCTTACAAACAAAAATTATGAGACTAAAAGAAGAACCGCTAGGAAATTAATAAAAACACGCTTCGATGAACACTTGCAGGAAACAACGTCGGATAAGCGGAACTGTAGAAAATCTAAAAAAGAAAAAGAGGATTTGATAAAAATCACCAAAACGAATACTACGAGATACTGAATACATTTTAAACCTTCGCACATGTATCTCCGTCAATCTCATACACTTTACTAAAAACTCGTAAAAACAATGGTGTTCTAGGGAAAAAATGTTTTGGTGTTCTAGGAACTAATACCTGGGTCCTGTATGCATATCAACGCGCTTAAGAAATCGCATGCGTTCGTGTTGAACTATCACAACTGTAATTATGGAACGGTCACCCAAACGAACCTCAATCATGAAAGGTAAAGGATGATTCTTGCCGGCCAGGATCTTACTGCGGTGGTGGTTGTCCGTTCATACTCTGAAATGTGATCAACTAACTATCACCAAAGTATAGAATAGAACCTAAAAACCCAGCCAGAAAATAAGAGGTTTGATAAGTTTTTTCACTAGTTACCCATGAATATTACCATGCTAAGAACATATATGTGCATTCATTTCTTATGAGAGATAACTATATGTGTGTCTTCTTTGATATATGTGATCAATAAACTACAGTATGATTATATGAAGGAAAAGTCTAGGCAGACAGGTAAAATTCTTCACCAACCATCAGAAGTGTCACGAAAGATAACACACTGTCGTCAGGCATCAAACTGTGTGGCGGCAATGACAACGGTGGTTGCATAGCAGGCTGCAACTGCATTGGTTGCAAAGGATGACCAGGGCAATTTGGGTGCTGGCATTGCGGCATGGGAGGAGCCCGTGGAGCAATCGGAGGGACACCAGGAGGCCTTGCATAGGGCATATGATGGGCAAATGGCTGAGCTGCAGCCGGAACAAACCCTCGACTGACGCCCGGCGGCGCCATACGGCTTTGCGGTTGCACCGACGCTCTCACGGGTGTTCTAGTCATCGACGATCTGGCTGACGGTCCAACTGCTTGCTGCCCTGCGTACGGTCCCACTGCTTGCTGCCCTGCGTACGGTCCCACTGCTTGCTGCCCTGCGTACGGTCCCACTGCTTGCTGCCCTGCGTACGGTCCCATTGCTTGGTGCCCTGCGTGCCGTCCTACTGCTTGCTGTCCCGTTGGTCCTACTGATTGATCTGCTTGCGGTCCCAGTGCTTGCGGTCCGTTCATTCGCTGCATTAGCATGAGCAGGTTAAGGAGAGGCACTGAATTCGGGTTATTCTGTGCCATTGAATGAGGCACTGCTGGCGAAGCAAACACCGGAAAGATCTGTTGGGTGCCAAGAGGCGGAGCTGGCTGTGAAGGTCGTGTCATAGGCGGGGCCAGCTGAGGCTGCTGACTGTTCGAACGTTGGGCGTTCATGAGCTGAATAAACTGCTCAGAAGGGGTCTGCATTGCCGGTGCCGCATTCCCACTTTGACCAGATGTCAGAGATCGGGTACTGTTCTGAGGAATATTAGTTGGTTGAGCAGCAGGAACACTTCCCGTGTTCAGGGACAAAGGCCTGATCGGCACTGTGTTAATGTTAGGCGGCGGGATAATGGGCACCGCCGGGCCTCCGAATCCAGTGATGGACGAAGGTGACGTATTGAGGTCTGGAGCAGATGGGGTTTGAGAGGGTCTCGACGAAACGGTAGGTGGTATGCCGGCATTCGTGACGACCTTCGGATTCTTTACAATGACGATGGGTCTCGGCTCCACCACAACTGGTGCTCTCTCAAGAGCTCCTTCGAACATGTCAACCAAATGATACGCACGCAGTGCCGACTCATTGGGGCTGTTGCTGGGCTCCTGAAAAAAAAAATATTCTTATAACTCTTAATACGCTAAGTGGAGTGTTGTGCCGATGATAAAGTACAGAACAGGCATTAATTTTCGTTAATTTCCATTCATAAAGAATACTTCGCGTACAAAACGTCAAGCAATGTTTGATGCATACCTGTTTGACAACTCGCTGGACGTTTCCAGCCACAGGAGCAGGCGTAGCGGACAAAGGAGCCGCACTGGGGCTGCCGACGGGCTCCTAGAAAAGGTTTTTTAAAATTCTCAAAAAACCACAACAAAAATAAAACACCAGTATTTGACCAGGTTTCAGAAAATTACGTTCTCCCTGATTGCAATCAGTGGTTAGGGAATTGACGTTAAAAGCGAATCGTCATTTTTAAACTCTTCTACATACAAAACGTTTTTATTTCTAAACTATTTACCTGTTTGACAACACGCCGGGCGCTTTCAGGTACTGGAATGTTTGGCGAAAACAAAGGGGCCGATTCAGGGACGTAGACAGGCTCCTAGAAGTAGGCATTAATAAATTTCTCAAATATCAACGATCAGGTCTATGAGTTCAGTGGCCATTTTCTTGAAAACACATGCTAATTGATACATGTATAGAAAAATGCGATTGATTACTGAAACCGACATTCAAACTTTCATTTGATAAGCAATAAATCGCATGCGGATAAAACACAACGCTCTTGTATACTACTTACCTGTTTGACTACTCGCTGAACACTTTCAGTCACAGGCAAACTCGCAGCATTGGAACTGATTAAGCGGTCCTAGAAACATGTTTTGATAATTGTCTAAAAATCGAAATGGACGTTCTAGGGAAATACTATTAAAATGTAGGCTCTTTCCAGATAAAGAGGGAGTTTGTTTTGTATTTCGTCTTTACCTGTTTGACAATTCTCTGAACGCTTTCCGGTCGAGAACTCGTTGAATGGTTTGGAACATTTGAAGTAGACAAAGTCGCCGAAACGGAACTGTGGATATTCTCCTAGAAGCACGTCAAGATAATTTCTCGAAAATCTTAATACACCGGGAACATTGATTGAAGTACCCATTTCTGAAGAGCACTTATGAAATCTGAACGATAGTCTAATTTTCACCTGTAAAGCAATCACTAAGGGATAACATGTAACGTTTTATTATTTGTGTATAATGTTCACCTGATTGACGACACGTTGAACGATAGCAGTCTGTGGGACTTCCGGAACACAGAGTGGAGCAGCATAAGAGGATCGATGCAATTTATCTGTGCGACACTCCATACGCTCCATTGTGGGCGAAGTTGCAGATCGCTCAGTGGTCATCGGCTCCTCACATGGACTTGGATTCTCCGATTTCCCACCCAAGATGGAATCAATGGAATGCGGAGTGAACGACGACGGGGACCTCAATTCGCTCATGGATCCTGACAGGTTGGCATTCAGATGTAGTGGTGTCAGCAGGGAGCCTCTCGGTACTTCCACATCGTCGACAGCTACAGTATCATCGTGTCCATCAGCATTCTGCTCTTCATCAGGAATGTTCGCCATCTGAAGGAAATTGTGTAACCCATTTATCTCTCTATTTTTAAAGAATAGAGTTAGTTATAGAGCACCGCTAAATTACCAGTGCTTATGGTTAGGTAGTGATATTCGAAATTGAAAAAAACAACAGCTTAGCAACAATTATTTCCCACAAATATGCTTTCATTCGCCGCTACTACTACGCACTCGCTCAGGTCCTTTGCAAACTGATTTTTGATCCAATTTATAAAATGTCAACCCTGCGAATAGTTCTAGTGATCGAAAAAAAACTAATGCCTTCAAAACGGCTTAATAAAGGGAAATAATTAAAATTTTAGACAACTCACTCTGATTATATTGGATATGACGGAGTGAGGCACAGGTGACGGTGATGAGTCTGGAGAAAAGGTGATCGTGAAGTCGTTTTCTGGAAGCACGGAGCTCTGCGGAGTCGCGGCAAGAACTGGAGCAAGGACTGGAGCAAGAACTGGAGCATTGGAAGCTGAAGTGTTCTTTTCCACTATAGGGACTTTCTCTCCTGCCTTCGTCTCGTAGAGGAACATAACCGAACTGGAAGCAGAATCCGACACAGCATCGACATCATCATCCACAAGGCTCTCCCTCGGCCTACAGAATGCCTCGCCATTGAGAAAGTGAAATACTCCTGCGCCGTATTCTGTTCCCTGGAGTACAGATACTTCTGTCTCGTTCTGTCCCCTGTTCTTCTTTTGTGGAGTCGCATACGGCAGACTTAACTGAAATTTCCCTTATTATCCACTGAAAACAAGGTAAGTGCGGAATGTAGTTTAATACACCACCTATTTAAAGGGATCAGCTCACCTTAAATTGTGTCTGTTTTTTTTTGTTTCTTTATTTTCTATAAGGGATAATAAAAATTTGGAATACAAAAAGTAGTGTTCAATTTCAATACTCACGTATATATTGGGTGATAAAGTGGTGGATTGATCGGGCCGAAATGCAAAAAGGGTAATTGTCTCTATACAAAAGGCAGGACAATTGCCCTTTTTGCATTTCTGCCCGATCAATCCACCACTTTATCACCCAATATCTTCGTGAGTATTGAAATTGAACACTACTTTTTCTATTCCAAATTTTTACTATCCCTTATAGAAAATAAAGAAACAAAAAAAACAGACACAATTTAAGGTGAGCTGATCCCTTTAAGCGCACGATGGTTCAGAAAGATAACCATAGCTATACTACAAAAAGGAACGAATGCTAAGAACACCAAAAGTATAAAAAATATGATGTGAATTGCTTACGTGAACATTATCACTATGTTGCCGCGTGTTTCGCGACGCGGCCGGCCGCTGCTTCGACTAAAATAAATATCTTTACAATGTCTAATGACAGCATGGACAGTTTCAAAGTAAACGTGTCCTTCTTCACTAAACTTCTTGACTTATTTTTACCTCTGACTTTGTATTTGTGAATGTTTATATGCGGGAACATGACACTCCATTAAAAAATGCTCAAGATTTTTCCGTTATAAAGGTAGGCGATAAAGGGTTGGGATCATGGGAAAAAAACTTCATTTTCTTATGCTGAATGACAGATTTCAGAAAAAAATATTGTGAAAATGTGTAAATTCTCGCAGAGCTATGTCTGCGAACTGTTCCACCAGCTACCATAGGTTCGGCAGGTCAGGAGCAAAAAAAAGAGGCTTTGCTGTAACTTTTCTGAAACCCTTGGACTTCCGGCATAAGAAAAATAAGGAACACTTTTTCTCATGACAATAACATGTGAAAAGGGGAAGGAGTGTTTCAGGGCGTGATGATAACAAGACGACAGCTTTAAGCACATTAGCATACAATTCGTTAGAAACATACCGACGACCTATAGGTCGGGTCCTTCTTCCGCGAGCTCCGTTCCTCCTCCGAATCATCCACTGAGCCATATCGGGGGCGTCTGGCCGCACGACGACGCCCAACAGTACCACTTGTAGAAGCATAATTGCCTGACTAAAATACACAATTACAAGGGCCAAGTTTGCATCACTTGGATAGAAACTTTATTTAGCGATCCACTCAAATCGTGTACAACGTCAGCCGCTGCATAATCACAATATTCTAATCACAAACATTTGTCCTGGTTTGCACTGGATTTTTGCGTATGCAGAAAGATTTCGTATAATTTCAATCTATGAGGACCACCATGAGAGAGCTGCATACTGATTTCAACTGGTCGGGTTTAATGTGCATGTCTGAAGGCAGTTTGAGTGAACCCACCATCATGTTGCGTGACGATGAAGGCATTCCACTTGATAATCCAGTTTCATGATTGTTTGCGGATTCCTCGTCCGAAACAACTTCCTAAAGCAAAATGAGTCGTTCGTGAACAATAGCATTACCGTAAAAAGGCGCGCCAATTAACCCCTGATAACCCAGCAGATAAGAAAAGGCGACAGTTTTTTCTTTGAATCTGAAGCTCCTTCCCGATTTATTTAAATTCAGTCTCGGTACAAACAGCCATTCGGTTTCGCTTCAAGCCATTCAGTCGACAATATCTCTTTAAGGATGTAAAAATGGTAATTAGATACTCCTTGAAGAAGGATTCCAGATCACACAGGTCGATGGGAGATGAGATATATTTGTGTTGGTGCTCATTTTGAACCGCAAGCCCTCTTACGGGGTTTTCATGGCTTTGCTTTAAAAGGGAGGGCACATAATATTGAAACAGACATGCACTTACCTCTTTAACGACAACTTGAGGTCTATGCGGTGTACCTCCGGTGCCTCCTCTACCACCTGCAAACATATTATAGCCTAAACATAAGATGGTTAACGGCTCGAAAACAAGAAGAGTCTCTAAAATAATATCCCCAGACGTGATCACCGCGCACCACGGTTACGGATAAAAATCGAACACACCTCTGCTTCCGCGGGGTCTACCCCGGGAGGGTCCTTGAGTTGGTTGACGTTCCGGCGGAGTGCGATCTCCTTGGTTGTTCATTCTGGGCCTGCCTCTCTTCCTCGTTGGTTGGCACGATGGCATCTGCGATGGGCCAGGCTGATTCCAATCTGCGTTCAGGAGAGCCGGATCTGTGTTCTCAGTTGTTTCCGGTAAAGGTCCAACTGATCCACTTGTTTCTGCCTTTGTGTGCGTGTCTTCCTCGTTAAGAATCTTCCGAGGGCGTCCACGTTTTCGAGTCGCACCAAAGGCTTCTTAAATACTTTCAAATTAGTTCAATATAACAAAAATAAAAAGGTCTGGTTACAAAAATGGCCATTCCCAGTTCAAGTTGAATGCAACATGTCTTGCCTTGTTTATTCAGTTTAGATCATTGACATCATTTTTAAATCCTTATTTTAGATATTTAAACAATATCTCGGAAGAAAACACTGATCAGTAACTGTCATGCAAATTCGAATAATTTTCTGGGGTTGATTTCTATTATTCTCCCACTGTCGGAATTTCACCTAGCCATAAGATACAGTTTTTTCACTTTAACGACTAGCTTCTTAATAATTTGTTTTAATTGATAAGTTTAAACACCGAATAAGACCTACTTTTCAACAAATTTGACAATTGCAGTCCTACACCCCACCAACCAGGCTTCTTGAACTCAGGTTCTGTGTCCTCAGGTGTTTCACCAGCGTTACGCGAACGATTACCACTGAATATAATGATAATTAGTAAATATTCGTTTTCGTTCCTAAGAAGACAGTAAATATCATAATTATATATCCTAAAAAACTACTGTCCGTAAAGAAAAGGTCGGGGCCAATAAGAATCGTTGTTTTGCTCTTATTTTCATTTACTAGAAGCGCTGCCGCGACAAATGCTGCTATCCGCGGAGTGGAGCGTGTTTACTACGGTAAGAGAGCAAAAGGTGGAGTCTCCGCATAGATGTTCAGGTGATTCGATACTATATGTAAGACCATGCTTGCCGGCTTGCCGCTGCTCTTTGTAAGACCATACTTGCCGCTGCACTTTGTAAGCCCATTTTTGCCGCGATACTTTTTCGCAATAATAAAAATATGAATAAAATAACGATTTTAGTGACCCCGACCTTCTGAGAAAGTATCCATGATTTTATGACAAAAAAAAAAGAACAAATCCGATTGACTAGTTACTTTACTTCACATTTAGCGTCTCTTTTTTAAAATCCTCAAAAAATTGTAGCTCGGCGTCAGTTCGAATTGTTTGAAGCAGTGAAACAGATTCAATTTAGTGCCATACAACTTATACCCGTATCCTATATTCGGTGTTATGCACAAATTGTCACAAAAAACTGCCATTGTTCAGGGATTCAAATTGATATTCTGGATGCAGCATCTATCAAAAGCATCTATTCAAATGCAAAAACAACACAAACAGCACAGGTTCCCTTTGCTTGGAATATAATTATTACTTCGTTAACTGTTAAACTTACTCATTATGTTCCGTTAAAAAAAGAGCCAATCAAATAAAGAAAGAACTGGTCAAACGGAGTAACAAAACTAATTTTGCATATTTGCCACTCCAAATTGAACTTTTTTTGCATATTACAACACAAACAGCACAGGTTCAACTTATACCCGTATCCTATATACGGGTATAAGCTGGTCAAACGGAATAACAAAACTAATTTTGTATATTTGCCACTCCAAATTGGACTTTTTTGCATATTTGTTTATAATATAAAGGAGAAGAGTTTACTTTTTTGTTTGTGTGAACATAACGAAATCTTTTCATAACGAAAATTTTCTATTGGCAAAGAGCATACAAAATCTTTGCCGCTGGCGAGATTCGAACCCACAGCAGCGCACAATCTCTCGATTCATAGTCCAACGCTCTACCTGTTGAGCTATGCTAGCTTATATCAAGGGTAATCCTCTGCCCTATGCATCACCTTCAATGGCAAATTTGCATGGTAGTATTAGTCGAGTGGAGATCTCAATTGATTATTATACGTTTCCAGAATCAGAGACGTGTGAATGTGTGGGAGGAGAAAAATACGAGATTTAACTTTTTACATTGTAGCAATTCTTTTTTAAATAGGGAAACAATCGGCCGAAGGCCGATTCCTCCAGTCGGAGAAGAGCCCGTAGGGCTCTTCGAACGGCTGGTTTGTTTATAAAACACATTGAACTGCTAAACGAAACGGATCAGACGGGAATATGTGTGAAAACGCGGTTTCGGCTAGAGTGTGATACAGGAAAATTTCGTGCGGAGATTTAAAGAGCCAGACCCATGTAAATAAGTTTCCTTAATTTATCTGCGATGAAACAGCGTGGCGGCGAAAGTGTCATTAAAAACTAAGTAAAAAAATTAGTTATTCATGAAATAAAATACTGTATCCAGAGTCCAAAAAGGCTTCTGAGATTGCAATGAAATTAGAACGAATTTAGATTCAGCCAGCATTGGCTCAAACGAAAAGGAGTTAAAGGATAACATAATATTAACGAAAAAGATCGGCAGTGTCCATGAAAGTTTTTGAATAGTAAATTGATAATAAGACGAGATTACCTCGGTAGCAAAAAAGTTCTACTAGTAGTATTCAATATTCTAATTGAAGTGTCCAGAAGGAATGAGCAGGAAAACGGTTGAAAAAGATTATAAGTTGAAGAACAGAAAAGACCGGCTTTAAAAGAAGGAGGCACACAATGCTGCAACCAACCTAGAATTTTGAGAAGAATTTAATTTTGTAAGGGGAAAAACATTGAGATGCCCGATAAAGGCATTCAACATAAAATAACATATAATAAAACAATAATGCGAAAGGAGTACTGCGCCACCGATACTAGCAGAGGGTTATCAAAAGACCTTGGGTCACTTTAACGTGAAGCGGATGTTTTGGGAAACACGAACGTTATGCTCAAGGACTTTATGTACATCCAACGAACAAATAACATGAACTACATAACACAGCACGATATATGTAAAAACAACATAATATAATCAAATTTACTCACCTTCCGTTGCAAGTACAGTCTGAGATCCTGTGCATAAGCTCCGTGCTACGCACGGTTCTTCTTCTGCACAGAACGGGATCACACTCTCTGCAAAATAAGAATATAGCATACAATGATTATATGTAATGAAAATTATACTAGCTATAAATATTACTCCCATTCACGTACATAGTGAAAATGGATAAATGTAGACAATCGTTAAAAAAATGAAAACCTCCTTAGTTCCGATCATAAATAGTCTCTTAATAAGTTCTGATATGAGCTGTCAGCAAAAATAACAAATAAAATGTGACGGCTTGAGAAACTTCAGAATTAATTTGTTTGAGTAGCTTCAGTTTTCAACAATGATTAATATTCCCAATATTTTCAAAGAGTATGATTAATCGTGAAAATGATAATAATTCCAATGGGAAATTTTTACAGAAAGTCCAAAGTATGTCCCTCACAGACTCATCGGATGATATGCCGGAACCCTTACAAAGTGATCAATCAGTGCATAAAAGATTTGTAAAAAAGAGAATACGACTACAACTTCAGCTTTTTGAATAAGAACAACTGCGAATCTTTAAAATTTTAACTTTCACTTGCTGATTTCGTTGTTAGCTGCGTTCTTAAAACCAATTTTTCAAAGATAAAACCAGAACCAACGAGAAAATATGTTATTAGATCCCTTATTCAAAATGCAAACAACGGTCAGAATGGGGCAGTCTATAAAATATACCGTTCCATCGGAATAATTAGACGAAAAACAGAAAAATAGGCGCGAAAATATGGTTTTAGAGCATAAAAGGGAGAAAATGTGCCCATTATTCCGAGAAGCCAAGAAAAATTACACCAATTCTTGAATATTTCACTGTCTATACAATCCTTTATAAAGCAATCGCATCTAAAAAATTAAGTCATTCTGAAATCTATGAATATTTTCAAGGACATTGCCAATTGGAAGGAAAGCATTTCAGAGTTATGAGGTTAAATTTAATGAAAAACATAGCAGTCACAAATGGGGAAATACAGTGCAAAGTGTAGCCTGAACAAATTAGAATGATCGAAATAATGATTTGGAGAAAAGGTACACTGCACACGTTGCGCGTTGCGTGCCCGGGATACAAGAAAGCGTGGTCAAACAGGAAAGCCAATTTGTTGATTGACGCTGATTAATTCATTACAAATTTATATGGGGCTAATGTCTACGGGAATATATGAAAGGAGAGGCGATAGGCTATTGAGGGTCTGCAAATAACGGGCCCTGGTGGCCTCATCTGGGCAAAGATAGTCAGGGCCATTACAACGTCCCACACGCCCCACGGATAGTATTTTTTGTCGACCACCTAGGAAGGGACGACATTTGATCTTTTCGCTAATAAGAATATTCTTCGAAAGATATAACGATGGTGAGGGTGTTAAAAAAAGATTGAAAAGAGAAGATATAGAAGATTGGTGATGTTATGAAAAGTGTGGAGTGGTAACGGTGTGACATTTATGTACATTTCAAATCTATAATGACCGAAGTATCCTAGCAATTCAAAGTTCTCCCACTGATGGGAGAGCTGACCCAGCTAGCAAACGACTGCTGGCAGAAAGAAGGGCGCACAGTGCCCGCTTTGGGGGCGGTGCCAAAATCGCCTCACTGTGATTGGCTCCGCCCACAAAATCTACAGTAATCTACAGAAATAGAGTTTAGAAAGAAGTTCCCACATAGCCGATAAGATAAACGTTGCGCTGAACATTAGACGCGATACAGTGAACATAAAATGTTATCTACACTATCGCTAAATCTTACCGGCCATTCCCATATGCAATGATTTAGTCGCAATAAAAGCATAAGGGGAAATAAGTGAAGAGAAAAACTGATATGCTGAAGCACAACGTTTGATACAATTGTTGCTAATCGACTAACACATTTCACGCTATAATTGAAGTTGTCTACTCTTGATAAAAGTCCTTCTGTTGACGTAGAATCCTTAGTAAATGTTCATGTTCCACCAAACAACTATGAACACAGTGAAACTATAGACTAGGCAACAGTATTTTCTTTCTTTTTTTTGGGGAAGATTTAGAAGTTCCCAAGACAGTGCAAAACAACAGACACTGACAGAGACTAGTTCACATGGGGCAGAACGATTGCGCAAAACCATTGAATGACCGCTCTTAATGTGGGAAGATGTCCAAAACATAATAATGTTGTCCAAGGAAATACAGAACAAATACCCGTTATTTTGTTTATCGATTGATTGAGAATAAATAAAATCAACACAGTGAGACTGCTACTGGTTAAATTCTAACAGTTTGCATGAAACGAATACAGTCAGGTTATCTAATAAGAACGTTACCTTAATTATCATTGTTTTTCCTGAGAATAATCAAGCGATAAAATGAAATATACAAACGATCTTCTGGGCAACGTTGACACAGAATTTAATCTCAGCCAGAGTTCACAACTACTTTCGGGAACACGTGCGCGAACAGATGTTTCGAAATCTTCACAGTTCATGAAAAAAAAAACTGTACAGTTCCAGAAAAACACAGCTGCGCGAATTCTGTATGTGTCGCGTTTGCAGAAAAAAAAACCAATTCACGATGCCTGGAAAAACAGGGATAAGAAAATAAAAACTCTGGCATCTTAGAAAATCGTAAGGGAACCGTGTTAACGTGTTAAAAATTGAGGAATGAGCGATAATTTTTAACGACGAATCCTTAACAACAAATGTTGGATTAGCGTCAATAAACGCTATGATGTGACCACTTTCTGTCAGTGCCTGGTTTTCCGAGTACAGTAATCATTTTTGAAAAAAGTCCTGTCCTTTTTTTCGACAAAACTCCTTGCGTTTTTTGACAAACAAAAATCCCCCGTAATTTTCCCACGGGTGTGCGATCGGGGGATATCGTCTTATTTCAGGTCAAAACAAAGAACACCTCTTTTAGATTGCCTGCTTGCAGGGAGTTATGAATTACACTGTCCGTTTGAAGTGAACAGTTATCAGTAGCAAACTAAGCGACAATTATCGGGAACTGTTAAAAACTTGTTACATGGTCAAGAACACGAAAAGCTATCTCGTACAAGTTTGCCATTATGCGTTTAGATGATGGACGCACGTGAGCGATAGAATGTCATTAAGATTCAACGGAGAGTTTGTCATGATACACATTGATCGATTGTATATGCAAATCATAGGTCGAGAATGGACAAAAGCATTGTCCATAACAAAGAAGACAAAGACAGGGAAGAAGTACACGTGCCGCATTTGAGTTTATTCCAGAAGATCCCAAATTACAGTTAAGTAAACTCTAGCGGACATCAACTTCAGCCTTACTTCCGTAACCTCAAACTGTCAAAATATGTACATATGTCCAAATTTGCTTTCGTTTTTGTCCGAATAAAGGTGTAAAAGGAATGAAGGGTCTTGATCTCATTGATCGATTGTTATGCACGTTAGATATTCTGGTCGAGTTCGGGGATTTCAAAACAAATCACGATGTTCCGAGCAGAAATATCGGAATAATGATCAAGGATTTGGGGAGTGACGATGAATCACGAATATGATTCCTAACATTAATGGCCTACTCACAAGTGGAATGTGGGGTTGCATGATTATTCCATTTAATTTTCTACAGATACACACCCTGCGATCTACGACAAACAGTGATTAAGCAAATTTGCATATTGGGGAAATAGATGGCGTGGTAAACCCCGTGTTATATTTTAGATGATGTTAGATTTGAGGGAGCTGAGAAAAAAAATACAATTCTCCAGATACGCAGTTTAACCGAAATGAGAGTTGAGGCGGCTAGTCAAGGGAGACTGCCAGCTGCATAACTTGAAAGGGGGGAAAGACACAAAAGAAAGTTTGTTTATAAAAGATTCTGATGCGCGAACATCTGGGTAATCGGAAAAAATAAAACGCTTCTTTAGATCTACCTTCATATCTTGGCTCAGATCAACTGGAGAAGAAAAACATGTGGTGCCTTTAAACACTACTATCACATTTCTTTAAATGAGAGGGAATCCCAAACTTCTTTGTTCCACACCACCGCTTACAGTACTTTCTCTTAGGATTTTGTTATATTTCGTAGGAGATTAATATGCATAATTGCCTCTAAAATCCAACAATGTGTTTGATAGACCGTGGGCGAAAACGGTGATAATGAAATTGGTTAATGTGGCAATAAATTAGCTTTATTTTAGCTCATGTAGTTGTTAAACACACGTGCACCATATAAAGGTGCCCAAAACCCATTTTCGGTAGTAATTTCTGTGAATTATTACAACATATATGAGTATTTTTTGACAAAACTATGAGAATAAATCAGACACAAAAAGTGGAAAAGCCATAAAGGCATACATAATTCAAAAATAACTATTTCTAACGGTTTCTCCAGACACGTCGTCCGGGCCCCATCTCACGTTAATAATAACTTTTGACATTTTCATTTTGCAACTGAGGGGGTTTGCTGAAGGTAGATTCATTTAGACTTTTCAATAGAAAAGCTACAGGTCCAGGGCTATAATCTATAACCATTCCGCAACCTAATGTTTTTCCATTTTTTTTTGTAACCGTCTTTGCAACGAGTATTATCTCATACAGATTTTTTTTGCACATAGCTTGAAAACGTGCGGTTTTTAATGATAAAATGTGTTATGAAACAAAATAAGGACGTATGACTCAGAATGGCGCTTCACAACTGAAAAAAAAGTGACAACGGACCTACAACAGTAGAACTAACCCCTTTGTAGGCGAAAGGAAAATTTCACCCATATGTGAAATCTAATCTTTCACATACCTGCAGTAGGGGGACACTTCGAGTTCGAAAGCCGTCTTCAGCTTTTCCATTACTTTATCACACTTGACCGTGATTTTCATATCAGCGTACTTATCCACCGAGGTTGACTGCAAATTGATCACCACAATCTAAAATGAATAATATACATATATGAATGTTACTGTCATACCCGAATCCCGTTGACAAAATACACTGAGAGAAGAAAGTCAGTGTGTACATAACTGGAAACCGCATTGGACTGCAAGACGATCATGTAGTGCCAAAGACAGTGTCATGGAAATATAGTACGTACCCGGCAGTTCTGTTCCTTGTCGGGCCAAAGTGTTGCATACTTCCTCAAAATAGTGCAGCTCGTACCAATGACCACAATTAGTTTCGCCTTAGGCACCTTATCATCGAGGGCTGGAAAAGGGCTATCTTTGCATTGTCAAAAAATACATTCTTACCTAATTTGTTACTTTGGCAATAGACTGACTAGCTGTCCATGTTAAGTACTTCGATAATTACATATAATCATCACAGTTATACCACTGACTTCTGGTCTAACAGTTACGCATTAAAGATTAAAAATGAACAGAAGAGACAGCATTTTTGAGAGAGTTGAATGGAAAAAATGATATTGCAGTATAATTTAGGAAACACTTTGACATGAGTGATTGCTACTGGTGACTCTTGAGAGCACATTGAATTAGTCTAAAAAACATAGCTACGAAGTACATGCATGTAATCTTCACAACTGCCAGATTTTAGATAAATATGAATACAGACATACAGATTTAAGCTTCGCAGCGGAAAGCGCACAACAAATATGCAAAGGCTAAGGGAATAAATACTAATAACCGTCTGATCTGAATATGAGTAACTTATTACAGTCTGCTATACGAATGTTGCATAGATAGAATGAGTACGTCAAATTAAAGAAAGCGTCGCTATGGCAACGAACAAATACGCATCGGAAATGGAATTATCTACACAACCCACAATTTTCAGACGCAAATAGTATAGAATTTAAATTTTCATTTTACTCCATATGAAACAAGACAACAATTCGATGGTGCATATAAAACTAAATCGGAAAATTCGTAAGGGCTAACACAAGATTGCCAATATTTGTGTCAAATCATGTAAATAGGAAGGTGCTTCTTAGCAACATACGTAGTAAACGTAGGGATGACAAATTTGTGTCCATGTTTGACGATATATCCTTAACAAAATGTTGGGCAACGTGTAAAGAAGGAGAGGAGACTTAGTTGTTTTTAGATGTAAGACATGCACGATAGAAGAAATAAAAGACTCGCAAAGTGCCTACAATTAGCGTGGTCTTGTAGGCTTAGATTTTGAAAAGGAATGCATATGCTGCATGAGAAGTTGGTAATTGGAGGACCAACTCTTCAACTCTTCAGTTGAAGAGTTAACCAACTCTTCAAAAATAAAAATAAAAGAAAGTTGAAACAAATTAATACATGGTCTAATTTAATAAGGAAGGCCGAGCTGAAAAAAACCATGATTCGAAATTGAAGAACACAAGTCTAAGAGGAATATTAATGAAGATAATGATTTTTCAGTGAAAAAAAATAAGGCTTTAGCTGAATTTATTGGATATGATGTTACTTGAATTTGCAATCCACACATCGGAGGATGGCCAGTTAAAACTGGCATAATGCAATAAAATCATTAACAACAATTGAGCATCCCGATAGTTTGGTTTGACAATCAAATAAATTTGAACACACCATTCGTTTGATCAAAGGAAATAAGTATATCAAGTTAGTAACTAGAAAAGAGCTTACCTTTCCAATTAAGCGGCCATCGGACCTTGCTGATCTCTCCACAGTATACAATGGTGTCCCTCAAAGGAACAGCGCACTTCGGACACTCTCTCGTTGTAGTGTGAATCCTTCAATACAAACAGAATGAATACTAATCTGTCCTCTCGACGTGGCCGTGAAAGAAATCATTATCCCTCGGGTAACTAGGAATGGTAGCAGACATAGAATTTCACATATGATTGAACGAAAACAAGCCCTATACCAGTAAATTATAAACAAGCTTTGTTTTGTGCCTTTATTTTGATTTACTCGAATTTTCTCGATTATGTTTTTTTCTTGATACTCGTCTTAACTTGGCAAAGCTTGCGCTGTGCATGTTTTACGTTCGTAATCAATGTTATGTCACTAAAGGACAATAACAAATGTAGATTTAATCAACCAAAAAGAATAATGGATATGAAAATGGGAACAAACCTTCTGAATGCGTATTAAATATATACTTACAGTTGCTTGGTTTTGGCTTTTGTTGTGGTTAGTTCAGTTCTTCGCTCTTCGGTCACGTCAAAAGGCCTCACAAAGTGCTTTTTACACTGGGGACATACCTAAAACAAAACTTATTTGGACAAAAATAAAATTTGAAAGAAGAACAACTTCAAACAGCTGATTCGCTTCATCAATCCTCATTCAATGCAGAAAATAGAATGAATACCTCCACGTGTTGATTTCCGTGAATTTCCGATAATGCCTTCTGCGGGATTCCGGAACGAAGATGCAGTCCATCACAGTTCTAATAATAATGGCAAACTTTAATAATGTAAAGAGAAAGAACGAGCGTATTCGTACAGTTATCGCATATGGAATGCCTTGGAACGATGCAAAGGGAATACTTGATTACTAGTCTAGAATGACAAACTGTGTGTTAATTCAACAATTCAAACAATCGCTGAGAACAAGATTTAGTGTTGGCGCACCATTCATTATAAAAACCGACATGGGGCATTGTTCGAACCAACAAAGCCAAACAAATGAGAAACATGAACACAAAAAAGGACAATAATACCATCTTTAAAAATATACCTGTGATAAAATATGCGAAATAAGTCCTTCTCTGTACAGCTCCTTTAGGACCAAATGGGTTTGCGTCGGCGCAGCTTTCACAATGTTAAAACATCTGGAAAAAATAAACCATCAGTAAATGGCAATAAACAAAGAGAACAAAAAATAACTGAATAAATGGCTTCAATTGACAGTACATTTCGTACCGAAAACTGATCGAAACAGCCGAAACTAGCTCGTGGAAAGGATGTTAATCGAAATGAGAATAAAACCCAGTATATGTAAGGACTTACGGAACTTCCACTCCTCTTCTGGCTTGCGTCCAAACACCGTACGGTCCTCGGTAGTCAGGGATGCTGGCAGCCTAGAAAGTTATGGTCCATCATTAAAACATTAACCTATATTAAAAACAATGCAATATCTTTTGATAACATGACTGAATACATGCTTGACAACAAAACATCTACGAACAATTTTCAGGAAACCACACACAAATAGTAGCGTACGATCGTGTTCTTCTTTTTTTACTCTAATACTTCGCTTTGGTTCTTTCAGAAGAACGTATTCAGCAGTAAAATAAAGAGAAAACTCGCACCGTACTAATTCCAGCTCCGGTGTAAACGAGTGTTTCCCGAGATTCCTTCATCCATCGGACAAGACGTTTCACTTTCTGTTCCAAAGAGGACGGACACTCTTCGCGCTTAATTAATCGTATATCAAAAACTAAAGTATACAAATTGTCAGTCTACTTAACAGGACAACGTCTTTATTTAAGCACTACGGTTACAATATATGGCATTAGAATAATGGGGTTTACGTTTGATAATGCTAGTTGAGCAAAGGTTTATACGAAAAGATGTCGGTAATAGGGGAGAAAAGAGTAGGAAATACAGTTGCGCACAAATTATGATTATGCAAAAAAAATTGTATTTTGTTGAATCTTTTGGGAATTTTACACAGTCAAGCATCAAAGCTGAAAGTAAAATAAAGAGAGAACGAAAACGTATAAATATAAAAATGCTAACCGGTTCAATTGCTAAACGATCATCTGGTAATCCTTTATCATCCGGAGGTTCGTTTTTCATAATTACCCCCTGAAATAAAATTAAAATGAAAGTACGCAAAACTATTCTTTCCAATAATACAAGAGCATCAGCTTTGGTCAAAATCTTTGAAAAGGACGGAGAACAAATGGGCATAAACGAATAAAGCAATAAATAAAACCGTGAATTTTTTGAACAAACATCAGATCAGATTGCATCACTTGATAGTGAAAAATTTTCCTATCACTTGATCGTGAAAATAATACACATAAACGTATGGCGGAAGGAAGATATGCTAAAAAATTTCACACACGCTTGTTAGACGGTCAACAAGAGGTATACTACACATTCGACCACCATAGAATTTGTTTAACCAAAAAAGAACACACAGACAAAAATACAGTAAATATCTTACCACTAAAATATTAAAAAATAAATAAAAAAGTGCAAAGATAAGGTAAATCTCAAGTTTTCAAAATCGACGTACGCGGTGCGGTAAATTCACGACAAATAGTGGAGTAAAAAATTGGGATGCACAGTAGACACGGCGTCCGTTCAGGACCCAACATCGGTCAAAGAGGAGAATAACTAACGCGACATCACTTGTGTTAATGTTTTAATTAGAAAAGCTGGTTGACGTACGTGAAAGCTGATAGGAACTGTTAGGACAGAACGAAACATTAATAGTGTCGCTTTATAGTGATGGAAATCCAGTCAAATTTCGTCAGTGACCTAATCTAAAGTGCTGGTGCAGTATGTCCCCCTCACCCACTGAAACGTTACGTAAAGTTTACTAATACCTCGTTAATTAAAATACTTGCGCTAATAAATACGCCGTACGGAACATGTCAAAGCAGCTGAAAATAAACTCTTGTTTGATAATGATTTAAAAACAATAGCTACTCGTGATAAATGTCTGGATACTGTGTTTATTTATTGCAGTCAAAATCGTTGCTTCTACAGTCGTGCGCTCATATTTCAATGAGAACAGTAGTGACCTTAACAAACGTGAAGGACTACATTCGGCTAAGGAGTTATAATTGTTCTTAATCTTTTTTTTGTGTGTCTTCGGTGAGTATCATAGGATTTGGAACCTTTACTTTGAGGGATACGGTTAAGGTTATTGCATATTTTTGGTGGGCAATTGTGGTATTCTAGTGTGCCGCTAGACGATTACCGGGTACAGTTTGAGGGATAATGGCTTTTGTGAAAAAAACCAATCGTATAAAATAAATCGGAGTTTTCACTAGAGGACACTGAATCTTGTGTTGTTATAAAATTACTTACGGCTTAAATAAATGGTTCCAAGTTTCCGGAGTTCCATCTTCAAACTGTAGATATGTATCGGCCGCGAGCCAGTTCTTTAACGAGGTAGCGAGCACAGTTCTCGTGACTTAGAATGTTCGACTGATAGCCTCCATCTACTTTGACAAAGAGTTACGTGTATTTTACTACGGACAAATAGCAGGAGAAATATCCTGTATTGACGATTGTGAAAATTCGTATCTGAACATGGAAGCAGTGTCGAACGTTCAAGAACATTGCACAACGAAATATACTATAGAACTTTCTCTTACAATTAGTTTCTCAAAGGCGTTCGCTCATCATTTTGGTCCTCGGTACCAAAAATAAGTTTCTCTTTTACCTCTTCCCCAAGAAAATCTTGGATATATCCGACAAGCAAGTGTCATTCATGGTAGAATACTAGGTTCCTTACACATGTATCTTAACATTCTGATCATGAGCCTCGCACTGTATGGGCATGCCACGTGACATTCGTTCGCTTTCCGGAGGACTTGTTTTATCTGTTTACGAAAAAAGGCACAATCTAAATTATGATCGAAATTGTTCGGGGACATGTCAACTTAATTTGCGGATACAGCTAAAATTCTAAATCTCCAGATCTCCAGGGCAGAACAAGAAATAATAATTGTCGTGTATTACAGACAATTAAATATTGTTGCATGCAATTACTTGTCTTAAAAATGCAAACAGTTGCAAAAGAAGCCACTGGCAGTTAACTTTGCCATACATACAATTTACGCAAGTTTTCGCCGAATTTTCATTTTTTTTCGTATGCTTTACAAATAATCCTTCGAGATATTCCTTCACACTATCAATAGTTACGGTTTCTATCTACATTCTGTTACGGTTTATTGCGACATTTTTATTGAAATAACCCTACGGCATCTGTTATTACTGTTGTGCTGCGTCCCGTCACGGTCTACTGTTCGCTTTCCAGCGTCTCTCGCTTTGCTATGTTCTCTCCTCTTCTGGAAGATTGCCAGACTCTCGCATGGGGGTGTGGTCTGAGCACATCGATCCATGATTGGCCGGTGCGACTCGCAGCCAATGACCGAGCGTCCAACCCTGCCCGTCCGGACCGTCCCCTTCAACCAACTAAAATGTAAGTGGAATTACTCGGACAACGTTCATTTCTAAGATTACGAAATTAGTAGTCAGCTTATGTGTTCGAATAATGTAGAGAATAATCAAGAAACAAGCGACACTCTCATTAGTTAGCCAAAAATACACAACAGGCTACAATTTCTACTACAAATCTTTTTTTTACTATGGTAACGGAAACGGATACAATTTAGGAATTAGAGACATATACAGTGAATGGAGGCATTTATGTTTATCCTGGACTTTTTGCAAGTCCTTTTTATAGGTGGAATATGTTTTGTTCACTTTTTATTTGTACTTTTTTGTAGGAGTTCGTCTAATGATGGATTTGTGGAGGAAGGAGATGAAGCATGTCCACAGGTGGGAACGTTTTTAGTTTTGTGGATTGTGCGGACATTTTGTTATTGTTCTAGCTTCTATATTGTGCGCTTGTTTACTCAGAATTATCACAAATTTTATTATTTTGCTATTGCTTCAAATTATTATCAAGGAGTGACGTCTTCGAATAGTTATTGACCTGTTTAGGTAGCGTGTTTCCTGATGTTTTTTGTGGTTCCGGGCAAAATATCAGAAAAGATCTACTAAATGTATTATACTAATGAGTATTAATGGTCACAAACTATTACAGATTTGCGTGCAAGTTATCGCGGACGCCAACAGCAAGCCAACGTATGTGTTGCAGCTACCACAGGGCGTGCAGCTGTCGAATAACGTGGTATGCATTGTGACATAAGTTTCTGGATAGTAATTGTTTGCACTACTGAAAAAAGTGTAAACCCTAGGGTGACGAAAACAGGCAGATGTGAAGCATCGAATGCTGCTTTGACTTATCGTAATATAGTTGCGTTATGGGAAGTACGATTCTATAGATCTATAGTTCGGCCAAATTACAGCAGTTTGTGGCGAACAATGGTCTTCCGATGATGATAATGAATGACAATGGACAACCGTTCATTGCTGTTGAGGAAAGACAGAGCCAGTCTCCAGCTCCAAGTCTCTCTGGATCGAGCACTCCACAATTGCAGTACCAAAATGGTGATTTTTTCATTTAATAGTTTTTTTTATTCGTTCTTTATCTCAAAAGCCGTCATCATCTGAATCGATGCTTTGAAGACGTAGAAATTCATATTTAGTTTTATATAAGCGTAACCTATCTCCATCAGGATAAGTAAGCTATAAGCATGGCAGTCGCTACTAGTTCAAGAAAAGCGCGCAGCATGAAGTTCATAAGCAATGCACAACTTTAAAACTTAAAATTTCTTTCAGGGTTGCCTCGCATGGCGAATGGAATGCAAGTCGTCGAGTGCAGTGTAAGTGTCCAATGATATTTTCTGCGTGTTTTTTTGTACCCATGCAATAATATTTGTCTTCCTCGTCATTTCGTTGCCATAAAAAAATATTTTTAGGCCCAAGCCCAGAGGGAGCAGCCCGCGTTCATGTATCAATTTGTCACATCACCGCCATTTCAACAGTATGTTATCGCTAACCCTTTTCGCAGTCTTTTTCAACTCGCAAATCTCATTTGACACTTGGCCGAATCAATCTTTATTTAAAACTTAGACACCATTTTGGGATTTTTGCTCAAATTGTTTGTTTATATTGTTTTAAACCTAAAAATTAAAGACAATTGTTTATCGTGAACTTTGCGCTCTTACAGGGAGGAAACATTGTACGTCAACGCAAAACAATACCAGAGAATTCTGAAGCGTCGGGTGGCTAGAGCAAAACTTGAATCGGAAGGCAGAATTCCCAAACAGCGAAAGGTAAACATTATCACTGTATTTATAACAGAAGACTACCAAGCTTTCTGGTACAGTATCACATTCGCTTGTGTGACATTGTTCTAATGTTCTATTTGTCTGCCGCATGGGGGTGAACTACTCGGAAATGCATTAACAACAAATTACAGAAGTATCTCCATGAGTCACGCCATAAACACGCTCTTCATCGTGCTCGAGGCGAGGGAGGAAAGTTCAACTCGAAAAGAACGCGCGATGATGGGACTCCGCTCTCACCAGATGGATCAGAAGAAGCATCGTCGACATCATATAGGCCTGCTCGACAACCGGCACAGTCAGTTTTTATTTTTAGGTTCTGTTTTTTCCCTGTCATTTTTCTGTCTAGTAACAGGCTTTGTCGTCTTGTAGGTGGATCTTTAAGTATGAAAATAAAATATTCATCCTAAAACGAAAACAGTGCCCTCTTGATGTAACTATATTTCTTAAGGCAAGTGAAGCAGGTGGCCATTGCTAGTCGAACTCGTGCAGATGATCCGCCAGTTCTTGAACGAATGCGTATTGGTGAAGAGGAAGGACCGCCTGGTTAGTTTCATTTATACGCTATTTCGTTTTCAAGAAAGTTGTTATAGCGTCTATACTGAACCAGTAAAACACAGGCGCTATGCGAATCTTTCTTGGAACTCAGCCACAAACTAGAAGATCAGAACGTTGCGAGCTGCGCTCACTTTTTAGCACTGTTATTATCGGCTCGCAAGGCGTGACCGTGCGTGCTAGTAATAGAGAATTACGTGAAATGACACTTATCAGAGCTCGGACATTGCTTCCAAGCACCATGTTGTCGTGCACATTCCACTCACGGGTACTCTTTCGCGATGTACACGTCGGACCGTAGATTTCAGGCGCATGAGTAACACAGATTAAATTATGGTTAATGGGTCAACTTTTTCTTCATACACCTTCTCGTTTGTTGCCACATTAACTATTTTTCAGTGCCTTCGTCGTCACCAATTGACAATAACAACAGAAGGAACGGTGCAGGACCTTGCAGTTCAAAATCACTTAATAAAGAACAAAAAGCCGGGCTGCCTAATGGTTTCGTCGCGAGCGGCTCGCTGAATCGTGCCCCGGCTGTAGCTCCGCGACAAAGAGGAAAGACTTTCCCGAATTCCAAACAACAACGACCTTCGACGTCAAAGCACACGGAAACTCAGTATGCAAATGCACATTCTCCAGTGCCAGGTCCGGAGGGAATATTTGTTCATATGGGAGGTCAAGTCGCTTTCATGCAGCAGGGTCCTGATGGTCAGCTAATTGCTGTTCCGTATCCAAATAAGAGATCTGCTGCACAGCGCAACCAGAAAGAGCTAACGGAAACTGAGGAAAATCTCGAATCTGAGTCGATGAATATGACAAGTATGATGAAGCCCACCAAAGTGGAGATGGTTTATCCTAAAGAGGAGAAAAGGGCTTTGAGTCATTCCTTTGAGTTAATAACTGATTAAGTTTGTTGACAGTTTATTTGACGTTTATTTATACAGGTTTTTTTTAGTTACGTTGCGGTGACATTCTTAAAGTTTATGTTTCGATGCAGCTGTTCTGATTTTGAATTTTATTTCATTTTTGTTAACCTTTGCTAAGTTCGCTAATAACGTTCGATGTTTTCAAAGATTTACTTTGTTGTTGTGATGGTTGCTAAAGTACCAAGTTTTCATGCATTTAATAACGTGCTTTACTCAGAATATCCGTAGTGTCAAAGCGTAACTAGTGCCAAATATTTGTTTCCTTTTTGTTATACGTTTGCACTGTCTGTTTCCTTTTGGTTTTCTATTGATTGTTTTCTTAAGCTATGTTTCGTGAAACAGTGTTTGTTTATGAATAAGTTAGGTACTTATTTAATCTCAGCTATTATCTTCTTTGTGTCTTGCACTTGTACTTGAGTCTGCAAGTACGAATATTCTGGTGAATATGATACAGTTCTGTAAAATATGACATACGTTAGATTCACACAACATCCTCATGCAGTTCGATAGCTTTAATAATGTAATAAGTTTGTGTATCAACTCCTCACGTGTAGTTGTTTTGTTCGTGTATCTCATTTTTCTAATTGCGGTTTACAGTTTACTTACACTCCAGTAAAAATTTTCTTATTGATTTTATATATGTGCACGGAAAGGTACAGAAATGTATTGAAATGGTGAATGAACAATTGGTAGATCGCTAGTTACACTCATAATTTTGAGTACATCACCGCCTTGACAATGACTTCTCGGTATAGTTGCCCGTTAAAACACTATAATTGCAAACTCCGGGGCATCAACACTTGTATATTCTTCAGATACAAAAAATACTGATAGGACAAGACGTGCATTCAGACAACTTTTATGTTCAAGCAATGGAATTCCGTCAAAATTTTGTCAGTTGTCTTATGGCAACAGCGTCTTTATGCATGTGTTTTTTTCCATAAGCCGGGCTCTCGGTTTTACTGACCGTGTATACGTTTTATTTCGTCGTACTGATCTAATTGTGTCATCAAAATATTGGTTCTGCGTCATTGCTGGTTGCCGACGTAATTGCAAATGAATGAAAGGTTCAGCGAAATAGCCAGCTGAGACCTCGTATGGATCTCAATACGCTCGTATTATGGTCATATCATATACATCACCGCCTTGACAATGAGTTCCCCGTATAGTTTTCCGTTAAAACACTGTAATTGCAAACTCCGGGGCATCAACAATTGCATCAATATTCGTCACCAGAGTCGGTATTTTAACTGAACTTTTCCATCTCGGAATCCCATCTCGGAATAGCCGTACAGTAAAGAAATAGCATGGAAAGGCGGAGACCGAGACAATTCCGAGATGGGATTCCGAGATGGAAAAGTTCAGTTAAAATACCGACTCAGCTGCTCCAAGAGCTAGTAGCAACGTACACCATAGTGAACTGTGCCACAACTAATTGCAGAAAACGAACCCCCAACATTTTGTTATGAGACAATTGGATTCTTAAGGAATAGCTATGTATTTCAAATTCTGCCATTGTACTTTAAGACGACATGAAACCGGAGTGTAATGAGCGTAGCTGAATAAAGAATCCCAGTTTCATCTCGAATTCAATTGTAGCTATAAAGCGAGGAAATAATTCCTTCCAACTCGAAAATTTCGAACAAAACCATTGTTCTGGTAAGAATTGAAAAGTAAGATCGAATTTTACATCGAAAAAAAATAAAAAGTAGGACGTTCACTTCAAGGTAAGCGCATCTTGAATAGCATTGTGCGCAATTACCCCAGACAACAAAAAGCCCAAGTCCTTATAAAAGACCTCCTCATCCGACCACTTAATCGTCGTCCGAAATAATTTTTATGTCTGAAAAGTTTCGGCTTCTTATTGCATTACGAAATTTATCTATATACAAATGTAAAATTTGAGAATTGCGAGAATGAGAAAGTCACTTATTTTTGAGTTCTATTTACTTGTGATTGTGTTGGAAAATAACAGTTGGTATCATAAAAAGGGTAAATTTTCCAAAGTAATGCCTCAACTTTTTACTTGGTCGCTCTATGACTGCGACGTCAGTCGGAAGCAACGATGGAAAATGAACGAGGGCTTAAAATCCTCTAAGCTCTGCGTCCAAGCGTTACGAATGACCAAATCTCTTTTTGTTGTCCCCATTTCTCTACCTAATTTGATGCAGATGAGCTGGAAGACTTTATTTATTTTTTTATAAACATCATGTGCTTTTTTGTAAGTCATCTTGGGAAAATGATGTTTGAGCTGGATTCCATATTATAAATACCAAGCGTTCCAAGGTTGGGTAAGACATTGTATTTGACTTTAATATGCACTGGGAAACGCATTTCATTTTGGAACTTCGTTGGAAAGTCAAAGTTCCTTGGAGCTTCTATTGAAATGCGGAACATATTCATTATCTTATATCTAAACCGCCACTTGTTTTTTTTTAGCGAAGATCCTCTCAATTTCTCAATGAATTTTCAATGCTCGTCTATCTGTTATCCAGCGAACGGACTTTTTGAAGTGGTGGTAATATGTAATGCATTTGAACTTTTCTTTGTTCGTCATTGCCACCTACGCCTACATATTCCATGTGCCATTTCTTGTTTCACGTCTGGCAATACACTGCGTTGACGGAACATATTAACCGCGGAGAATAGTTTGCCTGTCTGCATGAGTTGCTGTATGTATAATCACTTTCAGGTCAAAATGACTAGATTCCTTAAACAGCTGGCCCGCTTCAATTCCTACAGAAACAACAAGGAAATTTCTAACTCGATTCCCACTTACAATTAGTTGAGGCCTCACGCAGATGTATAAAAAAAAACCGACGGAAACATTCCTTCAAATTGTATATACTATGTGCATTTCTGACGATATCCTGAATTTAGGCCTTGTGTCTACATTTGCCAAATTGCTTGTGCAATGGTATTAATGCAAATTGCGTTCCCCGAGAGCGGATAAATGCGATAATTGAACGGAACATCGCATTTGTTTTGCATGCTATTTTAGGGACAATTATCAGAGGAAGAGTCACCCATGATGGATTTCTTTGTCTTTCTGCCGTTGCTGCTGCTATCGTTCTCTGTAAATTTCTTAAATTTATTATCCTGGACGTATTGACGTACCGGGTAAGGTATATACGCATACAAGGGTTATGTTTAGAATATTATTTATTTATTTGTCTACTTTATGTACGGAGACCCTTAGACATAAATTCATTCATAAGGTTATGTGATACATTGGCCGGAGCAGACTTATAAGGTTGCACGTGGAACACGGATTCGTGGCGTCATTGCCGATACGCTCACCCAGTTATGCATTCATGTTTCTGTTGAGTATCTTGGCTAAAGCTGTGGGCTTGACTATAGGACGACAATAAAAAATATCCGCACTGGTTACAAAAATTGAGGAACTAAAAACAAGCAGTATGTGTATTCCTTTCTTCATATTTTTAGGGAGCACGTTTTTACTTGAACATTGACGGCTAGGAGCTTCTCAGTTTCTCGCTTTGTCTACAAAGTAGTAGATGGTTATAGGGCAATGATGGTGTACTATTTACTATTGTTTGGTATAAAACACTACCAAGTACCTTAATGAGAGATCGTGCCGCCCCTTTTTTGACAAATACTAATGTCACATCGAATTAATTCCATTAACAGTTGTCAAGTGTATGAGGGCTACCGAGTCCCTGAGAACCACATTATGGCATTGAATCCACCCAGTCGTACGGCTTCTAGAATCACGTGATTGTCCGAGTGTAGACTCGACATATGTATATTAAGCATTCCACCCGACCTTTTGACGACATATACCGCACAGTAATTATATAGGAATATGAAGTTCTCGCTTCACGGAGCTGGAGAAAACTACAACCAAGATACTACCATGTCGTAACTGTATTTATTGTCTTAATTATGTATGTTTGTGCGCACCTTTGTGGTGTAATAAATTATTATTATTATATTATCGATGGTTGGTTTCTGGGATGTGTCCCAGTAATGGTGACACCTCTGTCCATCCAGTTTTGCTTACTTACGGCATTTACTCATTTACTATAAATTTCCTTTGTGTATACAAACTATACATTTATTTCAACTACACTGAGAAACTCTTTTTAAAATCATTAACTGTGACTCATTCGTAAGAGCAGGGTTGACGAAACTAATTGTTTACCATCGATCAAATGATAGAATTATAACGTTACACGTAGAATACTTGTGACGCCCATGGGTTTCGGCCCGCCCACTGAGTATGTAATATGCTCAAGTTTCTGTAGCGCTTGTTGTTAGGAGCTTTCGGGTCCACAAAAGGACCACTCCACAAAAGAATGCGTTGATTGTTGTCAACGTTATTGAATCTGAACCGGTATGCCCATATGTAGTGAAAGTATCGGTTGGACTCAAAATTATTAACAACTCTTACATCACTGTGTTTGCTATTAGTATTATTATTATTTTGCTGATTTGTTTCCACTCCTATTTTAAACATTGCCTACTGATTATCGGGGTTAGTCGTTCACTAAACAAAGTTAAATATGAAAGATTTTAAGGTGATGATGGTGTATTCTACAGTGATGTTATTCGTGTTCGTTGTCGTATTCTCACAAGTCGATTCAATATTACGGAATTCGATGTCCACTCCGCAAAGAAGATCCGACGAGGTTTGTTGAGCGTCATTTTTCATTTATATAATCATTCGTCTCAAGTCATACTACATTTGACAAACCACCAATACCAAAGAAGCACCAATGCCGAAGACTATAATTAAAGTGATTTAGATGCCAGATATTGGGGCGATGATGCGCACCTTTGGAAAGCGATCAGAAATACAGGAAAAGAGAGAAGAGGTCGGGTTTTTTGGTTGTTTAAGAGCTAATACGTTCTATATACGTTCTAAAAAATGGTCTATTTCAACTGCTAACACTGCATTTTGTGCAACACTGAGGAGCAAATATAATTATGTTAGCCAAACAGTCCAGTTCAGCAGAGAATTGGTAAAACTTTATTCAAATGTATTTTTCCAGATGCCTGATATTGGTGCTATGATGAGGACTTTTGGAAAGAGAACACTATCAGACGCAGAAGAAAGAAATGTAGGTCAATGTTTTCTCTAGTATTTTGTGCCAGCCATTAAACAGTGAAATTTCATATTTTCCATGCTTTGCGCATTTCAATGTGAAAGGCTGCCATGCAATGTGGTTACTTCCTTCAATAGTTTCAGTTGTCAAAATATAAACATTTTCTTCCTCTTATTTTTTAGATCCCCGATCTGGGTGCTATGATGCGAACATTCGGTAAAAGAGAGTATGATGAATACAGCATTCCCAACTTCTCTGGTCTCATGCTGGGAAAACGGTCTTCTCATGGTGCGTGTGTTTGTCTTTTGTACACTGACTGGTCACTAATTCAATTACTGTAAAAATACTACCCACCCACTCCATCTTGGCGTAGGAAATGGAACTAACGTAATTTTCTTCCGAATTAATACACACCACAAATCATGAACATGTGTTTGGACTCCTAAATGGCAATATGCATGATTATTATGTTTTGTACTTGTGAGACGGAACTTTTAGGTCCCATGACTTGTAGTCTCAATAACGACGTTATCGAGAAGTAATAGTCGCAAGTAACATGACACGCCTGTCAAGGTTGACATATGTGTTTTCTTGTAAGCCCTATTCCGAAGTAATTTACGGCAAAGTAGTAGCATTTATGAAATACTCATGAATCGCTCCAGACCAATAAATCGTCTGCGGTGG
>JAANDG010000504.1:0-108078 GCA_036852015.1 Pelodera strongyloides
CGCAGCGCGCGCAGCTCTAGTCAAGCACCCCCTATAAAAAAGTTGCCATTCGCGTCACGTAACGGTAACGCTCCAAAAGTGCATCGCCAAACGAAAAAGTAATCCTATGAAAAATTAGAGCTCAATGAGATAAGCAAACGCGAACATTGTGTCGAGTGTCCCCGGCGATCCCGAAGCGAGATATAAGCAAAAGTCGCGTGTTAGAGAACGACTAAATAGCACTGCGACTGCTAAGACGCAGAGTAGACGGCCAGTATCGATCGCACTATTGCGCAATAAAAATAGGCCAGCCTAACCTCAAACTTGGGTAATTAAACCGCAGCTGGCAAAGAACAGGGAGAAATTGTCCGCATAAATAGAAATGATGCGGCGGATCAATTTGTTACGCAAGGTGATCGTTCTTTGACATTGAAGGTACTATGATCGTCAAAATTAAGTCGAAATTTAAAATTCACCGTAGATCAAGTCAACCTCCACCCTATAATCGAAAAGTGTAAAAAACGTCTGAGGCGTCTGAGGCGTCCGAGGCGTCGACTAAATTCTCTTCGATTCCCTCGAAACCCGCATATGAAATTAGAGCTCAGCGAGACGAGCAAAAGTTACCACTAAGAAAAAATTCAAAAGCGACTCCGCCGCGAGATATAAGCGATGAAAGCGAGTTAGAGAACAGCGAAATAGCGCGCGAACTGACAAGACAAAAACCAATCGGCCAGTATCGATCTGTCAAACTAACCTCAAACTTGGGTAATTAAACCGAAAGGAGTGTATGAAATTCTCGCTTATATAAAAAGGAGCGCCGCATATGTCAAGCGTACACAAAAGGTAATGAGTGTTCTCTGATGTGAGCGTTCTCTGATGCAAAGAAAAAATCCAAAATTGAATTTTCACAACTGCTCCGAAGTCATAAATAAGTGCGAAGTGCGAAGCTCATCGTAGTGCCAAAGCAATGATGCATCGAATACGCTTATGCTTCAGAATCTATGACGTGAAAATAAGTTGGCGTGTGAAATTCATCGTAGCGCCAAAGTAACTATGCAAATGAATTTCAATGCTGAAGTAATTTGCGAAGCAAAATGGTTCATTCCGTGGTGTGCACTTCCTTATCGAGGCCCATGAACAAAATGATATCAACCTGCCCGAGAGCTTCAACCGCGCAGCCCCTATATGGAAGTGTTTCTGGTGATGACGTCATCAAAAATCAAAATCGGCCGAATCGTTCCGTTCCAGGTGCTAACGTATATAGAATGAAGAGAGAAGTTCAGAAATAAGGTTCATTTTTCTGCTCCTGTTCTGCTTCAGAATCCATGACGTTAAAAATAAGTCGACGTGCAAACTTCATCGTAGCGCCAAAGTAATGATGCAAATGAAGTTCAATGTTAAAGTGAAGTGTACGTAAGAGACCGTTTTTCGAAAAAGCTTCTTCAGAATCCACGACGTCAAAAATAAGTCGTCGTGCAAACTTCATCGTAACGCCAAAGTAATGATGCAAATGAAGTTCAATGTTGATGATAGACGCGCATTTAACTTAGGCGGACAACGGGCCTTCTGCTTCAGAATCTACGACGTCAAAAATAAGTCGTCATGAAAACTTCATCGTAACGCCAAAGTAATGATGCAAATGAAGTTCAATGCTGATGATAGACGCGCATTTAACTTAGACGGACAACGGGCCTTCTGCTTCAGAATCTACGACGTCAAAAATAAGTCGTCGTGGAAACTTCATCCTAACGCCAAAGTAATGATGCAAATGAAGTTCAATGCTGTTGAGAGACGCGCATTTAACTTAGACGGGCAACGGGCCTTCTGCTTCAGAATCTACGACGTCAAAAATAAGTCATCGTGCAAACTTCATCGTAGCGCCAAAGTAATGATGCAAATGAAATTCAATGCTGATGAGAGACGCACATTTGACTTAGTCCATCAATACGACTTCTGCTTCAGAATCTATGACGTCAAAAATAATTCGACGTGCAAACTTCATCGTAGCACCATAGTAATGATGCAAATGAAGTTCAATGCTGGTGAAAGACGCGCATTTCTCTTAGACGGGCAACATGTCTTCTGCTTCAGAAGCTATGACGTCGAAACTAAGTCGATGTGCACACTTCATCGTAGCGTCAAAGTAATGATGCAAATGAAGTTCAATGCTGATGATAGACGCGCATTTAACTTAATTAGTCCGGCAACACGACTACGGCTCCATAATCTGTGATGTCAAAACTAAGTCGACGTGCAAATTTCCTCGTAGCGCAAAAGTAATGGTGCAAACGGAGTTCAAATTTAAAGCATAGTGAACGTTGGCAAGCGAAGGCGGGCCGAAGGCCCGCCGAGCGAGCTTAACGTTTAGAAATCCGAAGCTCTATCAAAATCTTCAAAATTCAGCTCAAACTAATTCATGGGCAACAGGTCTTCTGCTTCAGAATCATGACGTCAAAAATAAATCGACGTTCAAACTTCGTCGTAGCGACAAAGTAATGCTGCAAATCAACTGTCACAAACGCACTTGAGTTAGGCAGGCCACATGCCTTCTGCTACAGAAGCTACGACGTGAAAAATAAGTCGACATGCAATCTTCGCCGTAGCGACAAAGCAGTGATGCGAATCAACTTCAATGATGATGTCAGACGCGCATTTGTCTTAGACATGCAATATCGCTTCTGGTTCAGAATCCATAACGTCAAAAATAAGCCATAAAGCATAGTGAACGTTGGGCGAGCGAAGGCGGGCCGAAGGCCCGCCGAGCGAGCTAACGTTTAGAAATCCGAAGCTCTATCAAAATCTTCACACGGGCAACAGGTTTTCTGCTTCAGAAGCTACGGCGTGAAAAATAAGTCGACGTGCAATCTTCGCCGTAGCTCGATTCTGATGATGCAAAGGACAGAATCGGCTATATCAAAAATTAGTCGACGTGCAAATTTCAGCGCAGCTCCGTTCTGATGATGCAAATGAAGTTCACTCATGATGTCAGGCGCGCATTTGTCTTATATATGCAGAATCGCTTCTGCTTCAGAATCGGCCACGTCAAAAATAAATCGAGTGTAAAATGCAGATGCACTAAACAGCAATGCTGATTGCAGGCGTACATTGGACGCAGAAAAAAATCTAAGAATGCGCAAAAATATAAGACTTACGTGACAGCTCAAGTAAAAGCTAACATCGAGCACCCCCCCTATAATCGACATCACCCGCCTTTCCCTATATAATCCAATAGTGCAAATCGCGTCACGAAGTCGCGTAACGGAAAATATTCCAAAATTCGTCGACAATCGAAAAATGATTCCAATGAAAAATTAAGGGTCAATGAGATAAGCAAACGCGAACACTGACTCGCTTGTCCCCAGCGAATCCGAAGCTAGATATAAGCGAAAGTCGCGTGTTAGAGAACAACTAAATAGCACTATGACAGCGAAGACGCAGAGTAGACGGCCAGTATCGATCCGATTGCCGGGAAAAGGAAGTCTAAGTTCAATTTAGAGTTCTATATTTGGGAAAATGAAAAAAAAGTGATGTGAAGCAAAATGGCTGATACCGTGGTGTGCACTTCCTTATCGGGACCCATGAACAAAATGATATCAAGCTCGGCGAAAACCTCATCCGCGCGGACCATATATGGAAATTTTTCTGGCGATGACGTCATCAAAAATGAAAATCGTCACAATCGCTCCGTTCAAAGTGCTAACGTATTCAGTATGATGAGACAAGTTCAGAAGTGAGGTTAATTCTTGTGTGTCTGCAATGCTTCAGAATCTATGAGGTCAAAAATAAGTCGACGTGCAAACTTCAATGCAGATCAAAAGTAGTCATGCAAATGGACTTCAATGATGAAGTCAGGGGTGCATGCGAGAAAGATTTTCATTTACGCTTCTGCTTCAGAATCTATGAGGTCAAAAATAGGTCGACGTGCAAAATTCATCGTAGCGCCAATGTAATGATGCAAATGAACTTCACTGCTGATGACTAATGTGCATTCGACTTAGACGAAAATTCTGTCATCTGCTTCAGAATCTATGACGACAAAAATAAGTCGACGTGCAAAATTCATCGTAGCGCCAATGTAATGATGCAAATGAACTTCACTGCTGATGACTAATGTGCATTCGACTTAGACGAAAATTCTGTCATCTGCTTCAGAATCTATGACGTCAAAAAGGAGTTGACGTGCAAAATTCATCGTAGCGCCAAAGTAATGATGCAAATGAACTTCAATGCTGATGACTAATGTGCATTCGACTTAGACGGAAATTCTGTCATCTGCTCCAGAATCTATGACGTCAAAAAGAAGTTGACGTGCAAAATTCATCGTAGCGCCAAAGTAATGATGCAAATGAACTTCAATGCTGATGACTAATGTGCATTCGACTTAGACGGAAATTCTGTCATCTGCTCCAGAATCTATGACGTCAAAAAGAAGTTGACGTGCAAAATTCATCGTAACGTCAAAGTAATGATGCAAATGAACTTCAATGCTGATGACTAATGTGCATTCGACTTAAACGGAAATTCTGTCATCTGCTTCAGAATCTATGACGTCAAAAAGAAGTTGACATGCAAAATTCATCGTAGCGTCAAAGTAATGATGCAAATGAACTTCAGTGCTGATATATGATGTGCATTCGACTTAGACGAAAATTCTGTCATCTGCTCCAGAATCTATGACGTCAAAAAGAAGTTGACGTGCAAAATTCATCGTGGCGCCAAAGTAATGATGCAAATGAACTTCAATGCTGATGACTAATGTGCATTCGACTTAGACGGAAATTCTGTCATCTGCTCCAGAATCTATGACGTCAAAAAGAAGTTGACGTGCAAAATTCATCGTAGCGCCAAAGTAATGATGCAAATGAACTTCAATGCTGATGACTAATGTGCATTCGACTTAGACGGAAATTCTGTCATCTGCTCCAGAATCTATGACGTCAAAAAGAAGTTGACGTGCAAAATTCATCGTAGCGCCAAAGTAATGATGCAAATGAACTTCAATGCTGATGACTAATGTGCATTCGACTTAGACGAAAATTCTGTCATCTGCTCCAGAATCTATGACGTCAAAAAGAAGTTGACGTGCAAAATTCATCGTAGCGCCAAAGTAATGATGCAAACGAACTTCAATGCTGATGACTAATGTGCATTCGACTTAGACGGAAATTCTGTCATCTGCTCCAGAATCTATGACGTCAAAAAGAAGTTGACGTGCAAAATACATCGTAGCGCCAAAGTAATGATGCAAATGAACTTCAATGCTGATGACTAATGTGCATTCGACTTAGACGGAAATTCTGTCATCTTCTGCTTCAGAATCTATGACGTCAAAAAGAAGTTGACGTGCAAAATTCATCGTAGCGCCAAAGTAATGATGCAAATGAACTTCAATGCTGATGACTAATGTGCATTCGACTTAGACGGAAATTCTGTCATCTGCTCCAGAATCTATGACGTCAAAAAGAAGTTGACATGCAAAATTCTTCGTAACGTCAAAGTAATGATGCAAATGAACTCCAGTGCTGATATCTGATGTGCATTCGACTTAGACGAAAATTCTGTCATCTGCTTCAGAATCTATGACGTCAAAAAGAAGTCGACGTGCAAAATTCATTGTAGCGCCAAGGTAATGATGCAAATGAACTTCAATGCCGATAACAGACATGCAGTCGACTTAGACGGACAATACGTCATCTGCTTCAGAATCTATGACGTCAACAAAAATGGTTACCACGGGCGAGCGAGGCGGGCCGCAGGCCCGCCGAGCGAGCTAACGGTTATCGAGGCCCGCGAAGCGGGCCGAGAAGCCGAGGGTGCGTAGCGCGCGAAGCGCGCGGAGCACCCGAGCTAGAGCGAGGCGCGCGCAGCGCGCCGAGCTCTAGTCGAGCACCCCCCCTATAATCGAAATCTGCAGATCGCGTCACGTAACGTCACGTAACGTAACGCTCCAAAAGTGCATCACCAAACGAAAAAGTAATTCAATGGAAAATTAGAGCTCAATGAGATAAGCAAACGCGAACATTGTCTCGCGTGTCCCCGGCGATTCCGAAGCGAGATATAAGCGAAACTCATGTGTTAGAGAACAACTAAATATCACTGCGACTACGAAGACGCAGAGTAGACGGCCAATATCGATTGCACTATTGCGCAATAAAAATAGGCCGGCCTAACCTCAAACTTGGGTAATTAAACCGAAGCCGACAAAGGAAGAATAGAAATTGTCCGCATAAATAGAAATGTTGCGGCGGATCAGCTCGGACCGAAAAATGATCGTTCTTTGAGGTTGAAGGTACTATGATGCCAAAATTAAGTTACGATGTAAATTGTAAATTTCACCGTAGCTTTAACTTTATTGATACAAATGAACATTAGTGTTTGATGTCAGACGCGCATTTTGTCTTAGGCATGTAATATCGCTTCTGATTCAGAATCTTCAATGTAAAAAATAAGTCGCCGTACAAATTTAAGCGCAGCTCGATTCGTCAAATTAAGTCGTAGTGTAAACTTCATCGTAGCGTCAAAATAATGATGCAAATGAAGTTCAATGCTGATGATAGACGCGCATTTGACTTAGACGGGCAACATGCTTTCTGCTTCAGAATCTATGACGTCAAAAATAAGTCGACGTGCAAACTTCATCGTAGCGCCAAAGTAATGATGCAAATGAAGTTCAATGATGATGGTAGACGCTCAGTTGACTTAGACGGGCAACATGCCTTCTGCTTCAGAATCTATGACGTCAAAAATAAGTCGACGTGCAAACTTCATCGTAGCGCCAAAGTAATGATGCAAATGAAGTTCAATGCTGATGATAGACGCTCACTTGACTTAGACGGGCAACATGCCTTCTGCTTCAGAATCTATGACGTCAAAAATAAGTAGACGTGCAAACTTCATCGTAGCGCCAAAGTAATGATGCAAATGATGTTCAATGCTGATGATAGACGCGCATTTGACTTAGACGGGCAACATGCCTTCTGCTTCAGAATCTATGACGTCAAAAATAAGTAGACGTGCAAACTTCATCGTAGCGCCAAAGTAATGATGCAAATGATGTTCAATGCTGATGATAGACGCGCATTTGACTTAGACGGGCAACATGCCTTCTGTTTCAGAATCTATGACGTCAAAAATAAGTCGACGTGCAAACTTCATCGTAGCGCCAAAGTAATGATGCAAATGAAGTTCAATGATGATGGTAGACGCGCATTTGACTTAGACGGGCAACATGCCTTCTATCTATGACGTCAAAAATAAGTCGACGTGCAAACTTCATCGTAGCGCCAAAGTAATGATGCAAATGATGTTCAATTCTGATGATAGACGCGCATTTGACTTAGACGGGCAACATGCCTTCTGCTTCAGAATCTATGACGTCAAAAATAAGTTGACGTGCAAACTTCATCGTAGCGCCAAAGTAATGGTGCAAATGAAGTTCAATGCGGATGATAGACGCTCACTTGACTTAGACGGGCAACATGCCTTCTGCTTCAGAATCTATGACGTCAAAAATAAGTAGACGTGCAAACTTCATCGTAGCGCCAAAGTAATGATGCAAATGATGTTCAATGCTGATGATAGACGCGCATTTGACTTAGACGGGCAACATACCTTCTGCTTCAGAATCTATGACGTCAAAAATAAGTCGACGTGCAAACTTCATCGTAGCGCCAAAGTAATGATGCAAATGAAGTTCAATGATGATGGTAGACGCGCATTTGACTTAGACGGGCAACATGCCTTCTGCTTCAGAATCTATGACGTCAAAATTAAGTCGACGTGCAAACTTCATCGTAGCGCCAAAGTAATGATGCAAATGAAGTTCAATGCTGATGATAGACGCGCATTTGACTTAGACGGGCAACATGCCTTCTGCTTCAGAATCTATGACGTTAAAATTAAGTAGACGTGCAAACTTCATCGTAGCGCCAAAGTAATGATGCAAATGAAGTTCAATGCTGATGATAGACGCGCATTTGACTTAGACGGACAACATGCCTTCTGCTTCAGAATCTATGACGTCAAAAACAAGTCGACGTGCAAACTTCATTGTAGCACCAGAGTAATGATGCAAATGAAGTTCAATGCTGATGATAGACGCGCATTTGACTTAGACGGGCAACATGCCTTCTGCTTCAGAATCTATGACGTCAAAACTAAGTCGACGTGCAAACTTCATCGTAGCGCCAAAGTAATGATGCAAATGAAGTTCAATGATGATGGTAGACGCTCAGTTGACTTAGACGGGCAACATGCCTTCTGCGTCAGAATCTATGACGTCAAAAATAAGTTGACGTGCAAACTTCATCGCAGCGCCAAAGTAATGGTGCAAATGAAGTTCAATGCTGATGATAGACGCTCACTTGACTTAGACGGGCAACATGCCTTCTGCTTCAGAATCTATGACGTCAAAAATAAGTAGACGTGCAAACTTCATCGTAGCGCCAAAGTAATGATGCAAATGATGTTCAATGCTGATGATAGACGCGCATTTGGCTTAGACGGGTAAACATGCCTTCTGCTTCAGAATCTATGACGTCAAAAATAAGTTGACGTGCAAACCTTCATCGTAGCGACAAAGCAATGCTGCAAATCAACTTCAATGATGATGTCACAAGCGCATTTGAGTTAGGCAGGCCACATGCCTTCTGCTTCAGAAATTACGACGTGAAAAATAAGTCGACATGTAATCTTCGCCGTAGCGACAAAGCAGTGATGCGAATCAACTTCAATGATGATGTCAGACGCGCATTTGTCTTAGACATGCAATATCGCTTCTGGTTCAGAAACCATAACGTCAAAAATAAGCCATAAAGAATAGTGAACGTTGGGCGAGCGAAAGGCGGGCCGAAGGCCCGCCGAGCGAGCTAACGTTTAGAAATCCGAAGCTCTATCAAAATCTTCACACGGGCAACAGGTCTTGCCCGTGTTTAACTTGGCCCGGCAATGCTTCAGAATCTATGACGTCAAAAATAAGTCGACGTGCAAACTTCATTGTAGCACCAGAGTTGTGATGCAAATGAAGTTCAACGCTGGTGAAAGACGCGCATTTGACTTAGACGGGCAACATGTCTTCTGCTTCAGAATCTATGACGTCAAAAACTAAGTCGACGTGCAAACTTCATCGTAGCGCCAAAGTAATGATGCAAATGAAGTTCAATGATGATGGTAGACGCTCAGTTTGACTTAGACGGGCAACATGCCTTCTGCGTCAGAATCTATGACGTCAAAAATAAGTCGACGTGCAAACTTCATCGTAGCGCCAAAGTAATGGTGCAAATGAAGTTCAATGCTGATGATAGACGCTCACTTGACTTAGACGGGCAACATGCCTTCTGCTTCAGAATCTATGACGTCAAAAATAAGTAGACGTGCAAACTTCATCGTAGCGCCAAAAGTAATGATGCAAATGATGTTCAATGCTGATGATAGACGCGCATTTGGCTTAGACGGGTAACATGCCTTCTGCTTCAGAATCTATGACGTCAAAAATAAGTTGACGTGCAACCTTCATCGTAGCGACAAAGCAATGCTGCAAATCAACTTCAATGATGATGTCACAAGCGCATTTGAGTTAGGCAGGCCACATGCCTTCCGCTTCAGAAACTACGACGTGAAAAATAAGTCGACATGTAATCTTCGCCGTAGCGACAAAGCAGTGATGCGAATCAACTTCAATGATGATGTCAGACGCGCATTTGTCTTAGACATGCAATATCGCTTCTGGTTCAGAAACCATAACGTCAAAAATAAGCCATAAAGCATAGTGAACGTTGGGCGAGCGAAGGCGGGCCGAAGGCCCGCCGAGCGAGCTAACGTTTAGAAATCCGAAGCTCTATCAAAATCTTCACACGGGCAACAGGTCTTGCCCGTGTTTAACTTGGCCCGGCAATGCTTCAGAATCTATGACGTCAAAAATAAGTCGAGGTGCAAACTTCATCGTAGCACCAGAGTTGTGATGCAAATGAAGTTCAATGCTGGTGATAGACGCGCATTTAACTTAGACGGGCAACATGTCTTCTGCTTCAGAAGCTATGACGTCAAAAATAAGTCGACGTCCAAACTTCGTCGTAGCGACAAAGCAATGCTTCAAATCAATGATGATGTCACAAGCGCACTTGAGTTACGCAGGCCACATGCCTTCTGCTTCAGAAGCTACTCCGTAAAAAATAAATCGACGTGCAATCTTCGCCGCAGCTCGATTCTGATGATGCAAATGAAGTTCACTCATGATGTCAGACGCGCATTTGTCTTATATATGCAGAATCGCTTCTGCTTCAGAATCGGCGACGTCAAAAATAAATCGACGTGCAAAATGCAGATGCACGAAACAGCAATGCTGATAGCAGGCGTACATTGGACGCAGAAAAAAATGCGCAAAAATATAAGACTTACGTGAAAGCTCAAGTAAAAGCTAACACGCTAGAGCGAGGCGCGCGCGCAGCGCGCGCCGAGCTCTAGTCAACCTCCACCCTATAATCGAAAAGTGTAAAAAACGTCCGTCCGTCTGTCAGTCTGTCTGTCTGTCTGAGGCAAAAACCCTCACTAAATTCTCTTCGATTCCCTCGAAACCCGCACAGGAAATTAGAGCTCAGCGAGACGAGTAAAAGTTAGTACTGAGAAAAAATTCAAAAGCGACTCCGCAGCGAGATATAAGCGAAAGTCGCGTGTTAGAGAACGACTAAATAGCACTACGACAGCGAAGACGCAGAGTAGACGGCCAGTATCGATCCGATTGCCGGGAAAAGGAAGTCTAAGTTCAATTTAGGGTTCTATATTTGGGAAAATGAAAACAAAGTGATGATCAGCAAAATGGCTGATACCGTGGTGTGCACTTCCTTATCGGGACCCATGAACAAAATGATATCAAGCTGGGCGAAAACTTCATCCGCGCGGACCATATATGGAAATGTTTCTGGCGATGACGTCATCAAAAATGAAAATCGTCAGAATCGCTCCGTTCAAAGTGCTAACGTATTCAGTATGATGAGACAAGTTCAGAAGTGAGGTTCATTTTTGTGTGTCTGCAATGCTTCAGAATCTATGACGTCAAAAATAAGTCGACGTGCAAATTTCAGCGTAGCTCAAAAGTAACAATGCAAATAGACTTGAATGCTGATATCTGATGTGCATTCGACTTAGACGGACAATATGTCATCTGCTTCAGAATCTATGACGTCAAAAATAAGTCGACGTGCAAATTTCAGCGTAGCTCAAAAGCAACAATGCAAATGGACTTGAATGCTGATATCTGATGTGCATTCGACTTAGACGGACAATATGTCATCTGCTTCAGAATCTACGACGTCAAAAATAAGTCGACGTGCAAATTATAGCGTAGCGCCAATGTAATGAGACAAATGAATTTCAATGCTGATATCTGATGTGCATTCGACTTATACGGACAATATCTCATCTGCTTCAGAATCTATGACGTCAAAAATAAGTCGACGTGCAAATTTCAGCGCAGCTCAAAAGTAACAATGCAAATGGACTTCAATGTTGATATCTGATGTGCATTCGACTTATACGGACAATATATCATCTGCTTCAGAATCTACGACGTCAAAAATAAGTCGACGTGCAAATTATAGCGTAGCGCCAATGTAATGAGACAAATGAATTTCAATGCTGATATCTAACGTGCATTCGACTTAGACGGCAATATATCATCTGCTTCAGAATCTACGACGTCAAAAATAAGCAGACGTGCAAAATTCATAGTAGCACCAATCTAATGAGGCAAATGTGCTGACTCGCACTTGTATAATGAATTACTAGTAAGTAGAACATATAAAAACGAATGGAAAAATTGATACCAGATGTAGATCATTATTTTGGGCTTTCTTCTTTTGTACATTTTATTTCATGTCTGTCACATTTGACTTTCAAGGTCTGGAGTCTGGCCACCATTCGCTCATAAGTTAAAGCGAAATACCGGCCGGTTTTTTGAAGCGCATCGTGGATAACCGAATCCTTGCGTATTTATGCTAATTTGCTCGAAATTGGCTCGATCTTTTATTCTAATTTATGTTCATTTGCATATGCTGCATAAGAATGCTAGTGCGCACAATCCGTTTCAAAAACTGGCCAGTATTTCGCCTTAAAAAAATCCGTGTTATCAAGTTGATTCCAATTCAATTGCATCGAGTACAAATCAAGCACAAATTCGAGTTGATATCCAAAATGTGATGTTCTTAGAAACAATATGCCTTTTCTCTAAAAAGTGGAAACCGCGTTAGATGCCGATGCATCGATAGGTTTAGGTTGAGTTTCTTTACTTTATTCATACGAAATTCAGCTATGAGGTTCTCATTTGTAATTCTGCTCGTTGCCGTGTTCATCAACACTTTTGCCAAGGAGAATGAATCAATGGCGAATCAGGCTTCTGCATTGGAGAAACCAACAAACGGGACAGGAACAAGAGAAAAAAGCAAGTTGTTGAATGGTTGTAATATGTGTGTCGATAATGATTGTGTATCAAAAACAGCTAAACACATACATAGTTTATGGTCGACTCCAAATTAGGAAAATAATTCGCGCGTTTCTTGTCATTGTCATACAAAGAAATGGGAAGTAAAATACTTTGGTAACATACTCTGTTTAGGAGGAATTATCGACGACGCAATCGAATTTGTCAAGGATTTGTTCGTGAGTTGTTAACTCAAAATCACACACTTACAAACTTGTATCATTATTATATCACTATTACACGTATGTAATTGATGCACGTGGGTAAAACAATTTGTGAGTAAATTTAGCTAGCAATTATATCCCTAGAGTTAACACAGTGTTGACTAATTATTTCCCCACAAACAAGATAATATTTGCCCAAAATCTAAATCAGTTTTTTTTTCAGCGCACCAGGACCACAGGTTGGCATGATTTTGTTGTTAGTTTTTTTTACTGCATGATTCTCGATTCTTTTCTCTTGTGGATGGGGTTCTACGTGGTTTCTGAATACTGAAGCTAACGCATTCTTTGAATCCAGCATTTCCAGTGAAGCTTGCAAAACCGACAACGACACCACTGTTAGATACTTCCTACAATCTGGACCGAATTGATAAAGTTTACCTTCTCAACAAACTCTTGGCCCTGGAAAGGAAGGTTTCTGCACTGGAGAATAGGAAATAGTAAAAAGCAGTGACACATTGAACCTACGTCTGCGATTCTTGAGTCTCGAGTCTATCAGTATGAATAAAATATTTTCACGAATTGTTGAAAAGAACTGCAGTGAAAATACAGATAAAGCAAGCCACTTGCAATTGTGGCAGTCATAAGATTTGCTTTGTCGGTTACCACCCTGCCACCTGTCTCCTTGGACGGACTTATGTGCCTCTGATCTATACTAAAGGCAACAACACAGTAGTCAAAGAACTGTTAGGTAAAGTCATACTTGAGGACTTTTCTTTCGATCATTATCAATAACCACTCGAATGAAATTCTGAACTTCTGAAACCATGCTAATTTGTGCTTTTCCATGCTAATGCATACTGCATTTTTTGTTTTCTCCAAGCATTAGAACGTTTCCAAAACGTCCATCCGGAACGATGAATTTGCATGGTTTCCTTTCGGAAAATCAATCCCGAATGCGCCCTAAAGGCCCTTTACTTGCATAAACACACGTAGAGTATTGTATTTAATTGCTGTTTCGTATGCGCGGCTTTCTTTAAAGGGATAGGTTCATCTCGAATTGCACCATTTTTTTTATTATTTATATTGATAGCATGGCCTACGACAATCAAAATGCGAAAATTGCAGTGAATTTCATTTTCTCCTCGAGCCAGGTGCAAGCTCAAAAACTAAGCTACCTCGACTTTGTAAAACAACTGGTATACAGTAGCCAGTCAAACGGTGCGCCAAACTGTGTTACAAGTGCGAAATAGCGTGGTAGGGCTAGAGGTGCAGAGGTGCAGAGATAGGCAGATTGGGCTATGGTACGCCAGTTGTTAATAAAGTCGACGTAGCTTAGCTTCTGAGCTTGATCCTGGCTCGAGGAGCAAAGGAAATGTTGAATTACCCACTACAAGAGGAACATGTATCTCTTCCCCGTACTCGGCAAGATGTAGGTGGCCCACGATTTTCGGGTCCAGTGTAGGCCGCGCGCCGGCCTATTTTCGTGGCAATAATCAGGCACATCCAGGGGTTGTGAGCTTTCTGTGGTAATGGGGTTTGTAAGAGTGGCCGTTTTTCCTTGTATCAACAAAGCATCAATAAATTTACCGTATCTTGGCACTGCATTACAGTAACATTTTTTCAACAAGAAAAATATCTCTCCACACTTTGATGGCGGATTTTCTATAGGGTGGCTGTACCAAAATTACGGTAAATTGCACACGATTTGACACTTGCAATAGAAAAGCAAACATAATTATATGTTATAAAACAATGGATATAGAATAATATGCAAAGTGAACGAAAAACGTTATAATTGAATAAGAGTAGACAGTAGGGTACCTCGTCTCGACCCCTAAGTCATAGACGAGGATTTATGCCACCGGGGTGGGGTCATCTTCAATACGATGCCCGGTGGAATATAATTTTAAAATAAGTGAAAATATGTGGTGTTGAAAATATGTGGTGTTGTAGAAAAAAGAAGAATGTGGTGTTGTAGTGTGTAATTTACAGTGTGGATAATAATATGTACTTTGTAGTGTGACTGATGTGAGTCCTGTATAGGCTATAATGCTAATGGCAAATTGAGTGACCCAATCCATTTGCGCAATATCTTAGGGGTTGAGTTAAACTTATAGGAGATAATGGGATAGCGAGTGATTGATTTATGTATGAAATTAATAATAATATTAAATGGGTATCCATTACTGAGAAGTTTATCAATGAATTCCTTAACTTTAAGCTTGAACTGTGAAAGTTCAGATGTACATCTATGAATTCTGAGGACTTCTCCTAAAATACGATTCTGTTTGATGGAAAATGCACTGTTTTTGGCACATTTACAAGCCCCATCATGTGCTTACTACGACTCAACGTGCACATGAAACAATCCGATGAAATATATTTTTTCCAGAAAACAGGGTAGAATTGAAGAACACAACCCCGATTGAAGAACACTACCCCTGTTTGCAAAGTATTACCCCATGCAAAACTTACCCCCCCCCTTTTACAAAATACTACCCCCTGTCTTTACAAAATACTACCCCTTTCTGGTGGGGCAGTCATATTCAATGGCGGGGGTAGTCATATTCAATGGTGGGGTAGTCATTTTCAATGGTGTGGTAGGGGTAGTATTTTGTAATTTTTTTCCACGGGGTACTAAAAGCCAATGGGTGGGGCATATTTTGTAAGAAGGGGTAGTATTTTCGCAAGTATGGGGTAGCGTAATTGCGTAATTCAAGATTACCTAGGGTTTGAAGATCACTACCCCGCCATTGAAGAACACTACCACTCTATAGAGAACACTGTCCCACCTTTGAGGAACACTACCCCTTTCTTACAATTTACTAACCTCTTCACTGGGGTGATAAAATATCAAAAGGGGAAGTGTTCTTCAATGGTCGGGTAGTACTTTGTCTGTTACAAAATGCTACCCCCATACATTTGGGGTAGTATATTTCTATTTTGGGTAGTATTCTTCAGTGGGGTAGTATTCTTCAATCCTACCAGAAAACAGTGCACATAAGTCCGACAAGCACCATACCCGACGAATGCAATACATAGTTATGCTCCTTGGTGTGGACCAAATAAAATCAACGCACACAGTAACAGAGATGATGCCACTGATTATGAGGTTTTTTTACTTTTATGTTTACACATTTTTACAAAAAAATTGTTCAGTTCATTTCACCTTTAAAGTTCACAACATTTAAATGTATTGGAAGAAATGTGGGTCAAGGAACGTAATATTGCCTTATTCTGCATTTTTTATAGTTGTCTAAACAACATGTATACACAACAAAGTAATTAAAAGTCGGTCGTATAAAAGAAGCTTATGTAGGGCAAAGGACACCGTTCATATGTGTATATTTACGTTGTCAGTTCATAAAAAAATATCCAGTGCGTCTGATCCTTGAAAACGAGCATCACTGCGGTTTTATTGTTGTCTTTACTTTAGAATGAAGTTCTTGTTCGTATTCCTGCTTTTCGCCGTCCTCTTCGCAGTAACATTAACGGAGAAAACCGAAGATGAAAAACTTGTGGATGCCCTCAATGGTATTGTGAACAACAATACGTACCCAAATGGGACTCTAATTTCAGTCAATGGCACTGACACCGGCGGAAGAGGGAAAAGCAAGTTTTATTATTGGCATATCTTATCGTCTAATTTTTGTTTTTATTACTTTGAAAAATATTAGTTATATTTACTTATAGTGTTTGCATTTTTGCGAGCAATAACACGTAGACTATAGCGAGTAATATCATTAGGAACTTGTTGCGCAATAATCTGACATAAACGCATTTAGGAGGAATTTTCGGCTGGTTCCGAAAGGGAATCAACGCTGTCTCTCGTGGTATAGGAGATATCTTTGGATAAAAACACTTTGTTTGTTATAAATTTTGTATTTTTGCTGTAACCTATACGATATATCATGTATGGCATTTGCATACTATTGATTTGTGCAAGTCAAAAATCTAAACAAAATCAGTGACAAACTCTTCTCCTTTATAGAATAAGTTGATGTTATTAAATTCCGAAAACATGTTTACAAAGCAAAAACTTTTAATTGGAAGGAGTAAATCAATGTAAACCTATAAATTCATTCAACAGTTTGGATCGTAGTGAATAGTTGTCTTCCATAGTGAGCATGTAAATTTAGAAGTCATTTTCCAAGCCGGCGCAAAATTTGCATGCCCACTAAGGAAATCAACTCTTTACTACGATCCAAAATTTTGATAGAATTCATAGTTTATATTGATTTACTCCTTCCATTCAAAAGCTTTTGCTTTGTAAAGCATGTCTTTCAGAATTTTGTAGCGTCATCTTTCGATAAAAGAAAACTACTTGAACACTTCATTCTCGTGAGCCTCCTTTAAAGACCAATGTGACACGGAATTTATTTAAATACAACACCAAAAGAGTAATGTTAAATAATGACGACTCGTGACAAGACGTTGTAGCGTTCGATATATCCTGGATATTCGAAATTCCGGGATGTCCGCTACTTCTCGGCAGATGTTCTGGAAAGAGTTGGACGATTAGAATGCGGGATGTCGTCGGGGTATATTCGAATATTCGGCTGCCTTTCGTCTCGTTAACGGGAATGTCAAGCCGGTTTTGCATGTTGGGCTCAAAAAAAAGCTTGCGTTTTGAAGGTAAGGAAAGTGAAAATAAAAATAAACAAAAACTTTCATGTAAGAAGAAAAACAATTTCAAACCCCTCTGAAAAACTCCTTCAGTATGGGATTCGAGTCGTGTGGACAGAGCTAAGCCAAATCGTTGTCCACGGGACGGTTCGAATTACCGGCTCGCCGCAACGCACCCGTTTGTTGCGTTGCCGCAGGTTTTGTTCATGTTTATGACAAAATTTGAATATTTTAACCTGCGGTAATTTTTATGGGTGTACTGTATTGTGCTCCGTTCGAGATTTACTTAATCTGCGCCAGGAGATGCCTTTCTGCACAGAATCCCCCTTGACATGCCCCTTGACATCGACAAAGTGTTCACAGTATGCTAATTCGCTTGATTGATATGCTAATTTATAGAGATAACTGAGTCTAGCGAAAACGCTGCATTTTTCAAATGATTGGCACCTTCTGTCTCTGTCGCGCCACTCACAGGGTCCTCTCTCTTTCTCAGGTCGTGCACACAGCTCCCCACTCCGATCGATAATTCGGATTTGGCGGTACGCCAGCGCGCGGTTGCTAAAGATGATGAAACATCGGGATCAAGGGAGAAAGTGCTGTGGCTCGCGAATACTGAGAAACCAAAAGGGGTAGGGAAAGGTCTTTGGGAAATGCTAACTGGTGAGCTTCAGATAATGGCCAAAGTGATTTCCTAGATTACTCCTCAGGTTGACTCTACCACCGTCAGCATTACTTCCAATTTTGAAAGCTTGTCTATTGAGGCTGTCAAAAAGGAAAAATGCAGAAATGTGTGGTCCTCCGCCTGAACGCTCGCCCTGAATACCTCAAGTTTCCCCAAACAGTAGAAGTGTCAGGAATAGCATTTGGGTTGAGGATGAGGAAATCGGGAGAGTAAGGGAAATCTTTCGGTTCACCGGAAGCGCCCACTGTGTGTCTGGCGTATGTCGGAATTCTTGGTGAAGGTAGAGTTCCTTCTAAGGCCGCAGCTCAATACATTGTAGCTAATGCTCATCTCCTTCAACTTATTCCTTGAATTGGGGACTGTATCTCATGGAAAGAATCTATTATTGTACAGCTTGCCAATAAAAACAATCTCGTAGTTGTGCCCGATTTTCGCGCTACCTCTTGTAGATAAGTTGTTGTGCCAATGGCTTTATACCGCCTTTGTTGTTATTTTCTGGAAGATACTTTTCAATAGTTCTTCTACGTTGTATTCCAGACCTCTCTGGCGTTCTTCTTGATTGATCTGATCGATAATTTCCCATGGAAATCTTCTTTTGATTTCTTGTCTGAACATCATATTGTCTTTTTTTTTAGGTTTTCGTACTTATTGAGTCGTAGGAAAATTGCTTTCAGGTTGAAGAACGTACTCTGAAGTTGCCGAGTAGATAGGTTTGACTGAGGAATTTATGCAAGCTGACTGTACAACGCTCTCTTTTTGGTGATTGGATCACCAAATTGTTCTTTGGTGAGTTTTACGGCAACCTGATAACATTATCTAGTCACTGGGAACTGTTTAATGCACTCAGCCGCTTGACCAGTACACAGTTTTTTGAGTGTTATGAACTTTTGGATATACCAGGCTGTGAGTTAATTAGGGCGATATCCAATCTATCTCATTGTCACCAAATGGTCAATGACCGGTAACCAAATAGTTGTTATCGCGAAAGTGATTAGGGGAAATTACCATAAATACAATTAATAGTGTATTATGAACATAGTTGGGTATCTGTTGACATAACTATAAATATAGTATTGTCTTTTATGAATCAATCATCAATCAAGTTAATATGAAGTGACAGTTAGAAAGGGAAAGGGACTCTCTTTGTACCGCGCGCGATTTCCCCCGACTTATCAAATTAGAGGAGTACGGTCATAAAAAGAGGGAGAAGCTCCACTCAACAATAATTACCGATTGAAAACCCAAAGAGAAGACGAGGACATATGCAAACACAGATGCCTGGTTCCTCCTGTATAAGCCGCTTCAACACCTTAGCGGCAGGTCACCAGCACCAGCAATTCTCTGTTTTCCTGCTCAACTCGTCGCCAACGTTCCACTTCGGGCTCCGACCCCGACTTCATCCACCGTTCGCTGTTCGCCCCTTGCCGTCTCGAGGACAAGGACCCGTCTGAACCGGGGAACCAACAGCGTATATAATCTTTATTGAGAGTTGGAGATACTGGCTTAGCGAGACGGGTCCTTGTCCTCGCGACGGCAAGGGACGAACAGCGAACGGTGGATGAAGTCGGGGTCGGGGCCCGAAGTGGAACGTTGGCGATGAGTTGAGCAGGAGAACAGAGAACTAACTGCTGGTGACCTGCCGCTGTGTTGAAGCGGCTTATATAGGAGGAACCAGGCATCTGTGTTTGCCTATGTCCTCGTCCTCTCTTTGGGTTTTCAATAGGTAAATTATTGTTGAGTGGAGCTTCTCCCTCTTTTTATGACCGTACTCCACTAATTTGACAAGTCGGGGGAAATCGCGCGCGGTGCAAAAAGAGTCCCTTTCCCTTTCTAACTGTCACTTCATATTAACTTGATTGATGATTGATTCATAAAAGACAATATTAGAGTCTACTATTTTATGGGCAGTATTTTTTTGTTCTGAAAACATTGAGCAGTGGTGTATTCCCATATGTACCAGTATGAATGGCGAATGGTGTCCCTTTATGATGTGAACGCCTTTTATATAAGCAAGATTTCATTATTTCGTTCCAAATCTTCGTGTAGTTTATAATAGACAATTAAGGGAACATATGGAACACGGCAATATTATCTTCTTTGACCTAAAATATTCCTGTATATTGTTTTATTAACCTCGATACCTCGATAATCAAAAATTCGTGTCAATTCGTCGTGGTATATCGAAAAATTAAGAAAAAGCCATGTTCAAAACTGTGTGTAGACCATAACCATAACCGGTATAACAGCGTTTTTTTTGAAACGAATGCTGGACCATACGCGTCCAACTAGATGCTGCACGATTCTAAGACTATGTAACGGCAATATTTTATTTTACAGGTCTCTGCTTATGGTCTGCATACAACAATGGAAAGGCTGCTGTTGAGCATAGGGTTTTAAAAACTTGGAAGTTATTTCGCATTATATCACAAGGAGCGGTTCGTAGGGTAAGCGTGCTCATAAGAAGCTCAATAATCTATTAGCGTCACTTCGCATGTTCGGCCAGCCACAACAGTAGTGACTTCATTTGTTTTTACCAATCAATGCAAATAAACGTATTAGAAAGTAAGTATTTTTCTGATTAATCTGTTGAATTTTTTAAGAATTTTTGGTCTATATGGCAATATTACGCTATGCTGTCTATTCTGGAAGATATGTAGGTCAAGGAAGATAATATTGCCATGGTCTACATATTTTCCACCGTTTCTATTACGTGGCAGGAACGCATTGAACGACATAATTAAAAGTTTCTTATATAAAAGGCCATCTCATTTTAGTGCAGAAAAAGCCATTCAGTGTAGATTCATACTGTTTACAATAGTTACCATCGCTATACTTGGTGTATCTTTTTCATGGCGTAGCACTTTAGAAATTTTTTAAAGCTCTACAATGTTGCCCCTAGCCCCTAGGATCACTGCGATTTGATTGTCTTTGCTTTAGAATGAAGTTCTTGTTCGTATTCCTGCTGTCCGCCTGCCTCTTCGCTGTGACACTGTCGGATCTGGTTGCGAACGACACTGCTGCACTTCAGGGTCTACTCAATCAGTCGTTCGCAAATGCCTCACTAGCAGTCAATGGCACTGAAGGAGGTGCAAGAGGCAAAAGCAAGTTTTATCTTCTTCTCTTTCTATGCAGATGCATTATTATGCAGTTCTGCTCATTGTTATGTTTCAGTTCCCTGAGTTTGTACAGTAAACAATGTACTGAGCAGGTATGATATGGAACCTTTTTTTAATAACACCTAAAATCTATTTTTAGGAGGCCTTTTCAGCTGGGTTGGCAAGGGAATTGACAATTTCTTTACCATCCTTGGATAAAAATGGCGCCCACAATAAAGTATTATATTTATGTAGTTTGTGGAAATCTTGCACTGAAGCGTCAGTATTATGATGGTGTCATGACAGCGAGTGTTGTGGAAAACATGGTCGAACATACTCTTCGCGAAAGGTTAATTTTTGGTTACAAAAAATTCTTCTCGGATCATGTCCACGTCAGCAGCTGATGAAGATTTATAAGAAATTTGGTTACGTCAAAGTCACCATGTGCCCAAACGACTGGAAACCCGTTCGTAGCCGTTCGCCGAGTGAATGGTTTTCATTGAAACAACTGTCGCGAAAGCGATTTGGGGAAATTACCATAAATACAATTAATAGTGTATTATGAACATAGTTGGTTATCTGTTAACATAAATATAAATATAATATGGTTATCTGTTAACATAAATATAAATATAGTATTGTCTTTTATTAATCAATCATCAATCAAGTTAATAGGAAGTGACAGTTAGAAAGGTACTCTTTTTGCACCGCGCGCGATTTCCCCCGACTTATCAAATTAGTGGAGTACGGTCATAAAAAGAGGGAGAAGCTCCACTCAACAATAATTTACCTATTGAAAACCCAAAGAGAGGACGAGGACATAGGCAAACACAGATGCCTGGTTCCTCCTATATAAGCCGCTTCAACACAGCGGCAGGTCACCACAGTTCTCTGTTCTCCTGCTCAACTCATCGCCAACGTTCCACTTCGGGCTCCGACCCCGACTTCATCCACCGTTCGCTGTTCGCCCCTTGTCGTCTCGAGGACAAGGACCCGTCTCGCTAAGCCAGTATCTCCAACTCTCAATAAAGATTATATACGCTATTGGTTCTCATTTTCATTATCGATAATGATAATGACTGAAATGCCTACTTGGGCTCACTGATTGAAATGCCAACTTGTGGCTCACTGATTGAAATGCCAACTTGTGGCTCACTGATTGAAATGCCAACTTGGGGCTCACTGACTGAAATGCCTACTTGGGCTCACTTACTGAAATGCCTACTTGAGCTCACTGATTGAAATGGCGATTTGGGCTGAACCGCTGAACTGACTGAATGCCAACTTGGGCTCACTGGATTTGGACTCAACTGCCACTTGAGTGACGCAATGACGGAGCGTTTTCTGGAGTTTGTGCAAACTAGTTCTTTGATGCCGCTTTACTGGCTTATGGTCTTTGCTGGTTTTTGGGTCTGTCGATCGTCTCGCTGGACGTGTTTATCGTCTCCCTGGACGTGTTTATCGTCTCGCTGGATCTGTTTATCGTCTCGCTGGACGTGTTTATCGTCTCGTTGGTCCTGCTTATCGTCTCGCTGGACGTGTTTATCGTCTTGCTTGACGTGTTTATCGTCTCGTTGGACGTGTTTATCGTCTCGTTGGACCTGTTTATCGTCTCGCTGGACGTGAGATATATAACGCTGGGTCCGGGCGGTGCACCAACCAACAGCGTATATAATCTTTATTGAGAGTTGGAGATACTGGCTTAGCGAGACGGGTCCTTGTCCTCGCGACGGCAAGGGGCTAACAGCAAACCGTGGATGAAGTCGGAGCCGGGGCCCGAAGTGGAACGTTGGCGATGAGTTGAGCAGGAGAACCGAGAACTGCTGGTGACCTGCCGCTGTGTTGAAGCGGCTTATATAGGAGGAACCAGGCATCTGTGATTGCCTATGTCCTCGTCCTCTCTTTGGGTTTTCAATAGGTAAATTATTGTTGAGTGGAGCTTCTCCCTCTTTTTATGACCGTACTCCACTAATTTGATAAGTCGGGGGAAATCGCGCGCGGTGCAAAAAGAGTACCTTTTTAACTGTCACTTCCTATTAACTTGATTGATGATTGCTTAATAAAAGACAATACTATATTTATATTTATGTTAACATATAACCATATTATATTTATATTTATGTTAACATATAACCAACTATGTTCATAATACACTATTAATTGTATTTATGGTAATTTCCCCTTATCGCTTTCGCGATAGTTGTTTCAATGAAAACCATTCATTCGGCGAACGGTTACGAACGGGTTTCCAGTCGTTTGGGCACATGGTGACTTTGACGTAACCAAATTTCTCATAAATCTTCATCAGCTGCTGACGTGGACATGATCCGAGAAGAATTTTTTGTAACCAAAAATTAACCTTTCGCGAAGAGTATGTTCATGTTTTCCACAACACTCGCTTTCACGACACCATCATAATACTGACGCTTCAGTGCAAGATTTCCACAAACTACATAAATATAATACTTTATTATGGGCGCCATTTTTATCCAAGGAAGGTAAAGAATTTGTCAAGTCCCTTGCCAACCAAGCTGAAAATGCCTCCTAAAAATAGATTTTAGATGAGTTATTAAAAAAAGGTTCCATATCATACGTGCTCAGTACATTGTTTACTGTACAAACTAACAGGGAACTGTAACATAACAATGAGCAGAACTGCATAATAATGTATACGCATACAAAGCAAAGAAAATAAAACTTGCTTTTGCCTCTTCCGCCACCTTCAGTGCCATTCAATGCAAGTGAGGCATTTTCGAACGACTGATTGAGTAGACCGACAAGTGCAGCAGTGTCATTCACAACCGGATCCGACAGTGTCACAGCGAAGAGGCAGGCGGACAGCAGGAATACGAACAACAACTTCATTCTAAAGCAAAGACAATCAAATCGCAGTGATCCTAGGGGCTAGGGGCAACATTGTAGGGCTTTACAAAATTTTCTAAAGTACTACGCCATGAAAAAGATACACCAAGTATAGCGATGGTAACTATTGTAAACAATATGAATCTACACTGAATGGCTTCCTCTGCACTAAAATGAGATGGCCTTTTATATAAGAAACTTTTAATTATGTCGTTCAATGCGTTCCTGCCACGTAATAGAAACTGTGGAAAAATATGGAGAACATGGCAATATTATCTTCCTTGACCTACATATCTTCCAGAATAGACAGCATAGCGTAATATTGCCATATAGACCAAAAATTCTTATCAAATTGCGTAAATTCAACACATTAATCAGAAAAATACTTACTTTCTAATACGTTTATTTGCATTGATTGGTAAAAACAAATGAAGTCACTACTGTTGTGGGTGGCCGAACATGCGAAGTGACGCTAATAGATTATTGAGCTTCTTATGAGCACTCTTACCCTACGAACCGCTCCTTGTGATATAATGCGAAATAATTTCCAAGTTTTTAAAACCCTATGCTCAACAGCCGTTACATAGTCTTGGAATCGTGCAGCATCTAGTTGGACGCGTCTGGTCCAGCATTCTTTTCAAAAAAAAAAAACGATGTTATCCTTTGTTAGCGCGATAGCGCGCTAACATAGTTTGGGTTTGATCCGAGAGACCTTTTTTCCAGTTTTCACCCTGAATTTGGTCCTAGACCAAAAATTGAAATTCTTTCAGTCTAATTAGTGAAAAGACCACATTTAATAATATCTGCGAAAATTTCAGATAAAAATATCAACTTGCACGAAATTGATGGCCAAATAAGCAAAATTTGCAAAACATGCGGAAGAAATGTGTGTGTGTGTGCACCCCCCCCCCCCCCACTCAAGAGAGAGAACCTAGTCTTGCGCGCACCTGCAATTAACTAACAGACGGTTTTTTTGATGCCTAATTTATTGAGTACTTTATTTGCAAACGAAATTATTCATCATTATAGTCTTAATTATTAGTTTCATTTTTATGTCCTTTAGGTAAATAACTCTAAGTGCGTAAATAACTTTAACAGCTTTTTCTTATTATCTACTAAATATTATTATTATTATTATTGCCAACTAGGTAATTAAAGCGAATAAAGTTAAGTCGTCCGGGGAAAGGGTTGTCAAATATTTTCCAAATTCAACCGAAAAATCATGAAGCTCGGCTGATGAGAGCACGTACTGCGGTACTGCAAAACCAAAGCATAATTTTAAGAAACCCCAATTTGTTTGTGCACACGAGTGTCTGAAACTAATAGTAACTAAAACGTCTTGGTTGGCAGATGCAACCATTCAAGCTGGTTATTTCCGGTTACCTATGATGCCTATGAAGAGGCATGATTGAAGCACCTTATTGATTGATTGCCGCGAATTTTTTTATTCTAATTATCCTGATTTGCATGGGAATGTAGTTTTCGGAAATCCGTTCAAAATCCAACTGTAGCGTCGCCGCTTCAATTAAACGTTCAGGCCCATTTGAAAATACACCTATTTTCCATATTATCCGCGTTCACGAACGATCTATTGCTTGTTTTTAAGAGCTATATTTACTATAAAGTAATTAACCCTACAGTCGCTTACGAACGAAATAAATTTTAAAACCCTCGAATGTGCGCGACAAACCATGGCGTAATAATAATAATAATAATAATATAATCTTTATTGGTCGGATATACTATGTACAATACGGTACGAAAGTCACGATACGTTACGATAGTCACGATATTTTTGCACTTTTTATTTGATTTTCATTAAATATAGGAAGTTATGAAAAAAATTCAGTATCAATATCAAGTTTCAGAAAAACAAACTCGGTGAGAGATTTCACTGAAAATGGGAGTTACTCGACTACAGTATATACGCAATTGCCCGATCATAGGCTCCTTATAATATTATGAATACCCTGCAGTTTTACACATCTGGGATATGCTGACACTGCAGGGTATTCATCCTCGGCGGCAGCCCAGGCAATTGCTTTTATGCACACATATTGTTATCCAGTCACTCCCATTCTCAGTGAATTATCTCCCTGGGTTCGTCTCTCTGTAACTTCATATTGGTACCATATTTTCCCTCACACCTTCCTATTTTAAATTAAAATTAAATAAAAATGACTAATTTGTCGTGACTGCCTTCCTTTAATTGGTAATAACCTTGGTATTTTAGAAACCGGTAATGCCACCAAATCAAGCATGGCGAAAACCCTAGAATTATGAAATTTAGAAAAAAAAATTAATATTCTATGCATTTTACGGTATTATCAGCGAAAAACGGCCGTTACGAAAGTATCTGGCCATAACTACTTATATCGAGGTTAAAAAAGCAAATTTCCAATAATCAATCATGATTGGATTCTTAGGACCCAATGACTGTTTCTGACTTGTTCTATGTGTTTGTATTGTATTGGCCCTTTGATGGGCCCTAATGTCGTGTTCATTAGTGTAATTAGTGTAATTAATTAATTTGCATAATTTGTAGTGCATTGTAAAAAACACAGGTAGAGTCTAAAATTTATTAATTACTTATCACCAAAACGTAGTTTAATAGATTCAGCGTTGCATGGGCCACATTGATAGACAGTGTAAGAACCGGCTCCATTATCGTTTCGCATCACTTCCATTTTATTCTTGCAGTCTTCACACGCATAGAATACAATCAGTTGACGAGCACAAGTTGCAACTTCATCAAAGAAGAGCACCCACCAATTTACCCTGCTGACTTCGCCCATCCGGCGACCTGACTCTTCTTACAATTTATAAAACGCGACTTCCGACAGGTTCTTTCTAGCAAACTCAAATATCTTATACACACGAAACAAACGGGGGAATACTCACCATCCAAACTAATATTTCCGCGTATCGAGTTGAGCGAAAACATCAACTCCGACACAGTCGACAGACCATTCGTATGAGGAAGACTCGGTCTGAGAACTGCCAACCTCTGAAAACAACACAACTTCTCCTCTGATACACCAATCATCATAATCGGTTAGTCTGCTACTTGTCCGCCTACTGATTCAAATCCCTAGAACCGAAATAAACACTCGCGAAAATCGAAACCTTTTCCGCAATGACCGCAATTTCGTAAACATGATCTGAATAATCTGCTAGATTGTCTGCTTGACTTTGAAAACTCCCCCACTTCTGCGCAACCAACGTAAATCGAATTCTACCGCAAATTCCGAAAGGTTCTAGCGGTATTACGCATGGTACTGCTTGAGTGAGATTCATATCTCTAAAAATCCATTTTACGCTCCCTAGCACAAGAAGCATCCGTGCAATCCGCCCATAAAATGTCCAGTAAACCAAATAAGACGTCCCAAAACGTACTTCTCGCGCACAGACTGTCCAATCCATTCTTGCACATGCGCCATCGGCCGCTTTATTCAATCCTTTCACATTCGCCCAATCGATCCATATAGCCTTTCTGTTCGCCAAATAACCTAAAACAAGTGTAATAGAACTGCAGCTTCCAGCCATTGCAGTAACTTAATCGAGGGCTCACTAAGTAACTCTCCTAACACATATCTCATCCGCTTTGCTAATGCTCGCTACTTGGCCCAACATAGGTGAATTCCATAGATTGCTAATCTCCAGTTCGCTTGCGAACCTGGGGAGGAAGATCACCTCTTCTAGCGACCATATCTAAATAATCAAACTCAATTTTCGTCTCCCAATCACTTTCCACAAAAACAAACGCGCAAAAAAATACAGTATCAGTAGACTTATGAGATTCGAAAAAAGGCACATGGAACCCCACAACAAAATCGATAGCAAACGCAGAACAGACAATATTCTAATGTATCTTATGACCAAAAAAACAGTCGTTCGACTCCCAAACATGCTTCACAAAAGCAAAACCACCAAAATCCCTGCATACGCGATACAGTCTTGAACGAGAGTTCACAATCGAGCGATCCCAAAAAGAAATCGGACGTAAAAGTACATAAATCTTGACAAAAACAGACATCGTAGAATAGATTATGCCAACACCCAATACACCTTAACCAACAAAATCAATTGTTCGTCTCCCAAAATGATCCACACGCAAAAGCAACGCCAATATAATCCATGCACACCAATGTAGCATTGGGCGGGAGTACATAATCAAAACAATGATCCCAATACGAACTCGAATACAAGCGCAATACCCAAACAGGACATCGTATGGAGAAGAAAGCCAATAAACGAATCTATTTAATTACCGAAACAATCGTTCGCCTCCAAAGCGTGGTCCAGAAAAGCAAATCTGCAAATCGACCAGCAAGCACACAGAAACCATGTATACGCGATGTAGTCTTGAGAGAGTACACAATCCACAATCGAAACACGGGACCCAAAACGAAAGCAGTTGCAAATGTAGTACAGCGTAGAATGAACTATATGTCAATAATCCAATACATCGTAATAACCGAAATCAATCGTTCGTCTTCCAAAACATGATCCGCAAATAATCGCCAAAATCCACACTAGATCCATGCAGACGCGCAAGTAGCCTTGAGACACGAAAAGCGATACATGGATCCCAAACGAAACCGGTTGCCACAGTAGAACACAATCACGAAACCAGTTGCAAATGTAGTAGAGCGTAGTATGAATTATTGGCAATAATCCAATATATCTTAGTAACCGAAATCAATCGTTCGTCAGTTCGTCTCTCAAAACATGACCCACGAATAATCGCCAAAATCCGCACTGGATCCATGCAGACGCGAAAGCAGCCTTTGAGACACGAAAATCGATACATGGATCCCAAACGAAACCGGTTGCAAAAGTATAACACAGTCATCAATAATCCAATCCGTCTTAATATCCAAACATCCATCGTTCCAAAACGTGAGCCACAAAACCTAGCCGCCAAAATTCACACAGAATCCTCGCAAATGTAGCCTTATGCGAAGATCGAAACATGAAACAGAAAAATCGCAATCAGTAACCAATATAGAACACAAAACAAGACATCGAAGTAGAACAATAAACGCAATAACACACAACAAACGCCTCCGCAAAATACGAAATCTTAGAATGGCCCACGGCCCACAGGAGGCGTGCACTGCACACGGGAAAAAATGGCCTAGATGATGTGAGAATACACCCGTTGTGCTTATATAGGCCTCGGCCCCGCCCACTTGTTTCACTGAGAGGCAGCCCTCACTAATCAATCGATATTTGCACTAAAAGCATGTTGCAAAAAAGGGGCTGTAACGCCATCAACTAATCAATACCGTTTGATGTGTCCTTTTTTGCAAAACTAGACATTTTACAGGTCTCTGCTTATGGTCTGCATACAACAATGGAAAGGCTGCTGTTGAGCATAGGGTTTTAAAAACTTGGAAGTTATTTCACATTATATCACAAGGAGCGGTTCGTAGGGTAAGCGTGCTCATAAGAAGCTCAATAATCTATTAAGCGTCACTTCGCATGTTCGGCCACCCACAACAGTAGTGACTTCATTTGTTTTTACCAATCAATGCAAATAAACGTATTAGAAAGTAAGTATTTTTCTGATTAATGTGTTGAACTTACGCAATTTGATAAGAATTTTTGGTCTATATGGCAATATTACGATATGCTGTCTATTCTGGAAGTTATGTAGGTCAAGGAAGATAATATTGCCATGTTCTACATATTTTTCCACAGTTTCTATTACGTTTCAGGAACGCATTGAACGACATAATTAAAAGTTTCTTATATAAAAGGTGTATCCTTGGTGTATCTTTTTCATGGCGTAGTACTTTAGAAAATTTTGTAAAGCCCTACAATGTTGCCCCTAGCCCCTGGGATCACCGCGATTTGATTGTCTTTGCTTTAGAATGAAGTTCTTGTTCGTATTCCTGCTGTCCGCCTGCCTCTTCGCTGTGACACTGTCGGATCTGGTTGTGAATGACACTGCTGCACTTGACGGTCTACTCAATCAGTCGTTCGCAAATGCCTCACTTGCAGTCAATGGCACTGAAGGTGGCGGAAGAGGCAAAAGCAAGTTTTATTTCCTTTGCTTTGTATGCGTATACATTATTATGCAGTTCTGCTCATTGTTATGTTACAGTTCCCTGTTAGTTTGTACAGTAAACAATGTACTGAGCACGTATGATATGGAACCTTTTTTAATAACTTACCGAAAATCTATTTTTAGGAGGCGTTTTCGGCTGGGTTGGCAAGGGAATTGACAAATTCTTTAGCTTCCTTGGATAAAAATGGCGCCCACAATAAAGTATTATATTTATGTAGTTTGTGGAAATCTTGCACTGAAGCGTCAGTATTATGATGGTGTCGTGAAAGCGAGTGTTGTGGAAAACATGGTCGAACATACTCTTCGCGAAAGGTTAATTTTTGGTTACAAAAAATTCTTCTCGGATCATGTCCACGTCAGCAGCTGATGAAGACTATGAGAAATTTGGTTACGTTAAGCTAGCATAGCTCAACAAGCTAGCATAGCTCAACAGGTAGAGCGTTGGACTGTAAATCGAGAGATTGTGTGCTGCTGTGGGTTCGAATCCCGACAGCGGCAAAGAATTTTCCTTGCGTGTGCTCTGGTCGAGAGCGGTCTTACCTACCAGCTTTCCGACCCATCTGTCCAATTGTCATCATTTTCTGTACCATTTCCCCTAGTTTTACTTTAACTTACTAGTTCAACTTATATTTTAGTTTTTCTTTAGGTTTCCAGTGTACCGTATTTTATGAGTAGTATGTTATCTTCACTAGTTAGTCATTTGTCTCCAAAGTCTTCTTCTTCTAAGAAGCGCAGGACTGCGGATGCTTCCATATCCTCTCCTGATGAGATGGACGATCAAGTAACCGAAGTGATCAATGGTATTGTCAACGGCGATGAACGTGCTATGTTGAAAAAACTTCTTTTTGAAGATGTTCAGCTTGCACCGGATGCCATCTCGCAACCAACCTGGGACTCACTCAGGGCTCTTGCCTTCTTGTTTACAATATTACTTGAGCGCATAAAGTTACTTGAAAGTTCTCATTCATCCCCTATTATTCCAATTCCAAATTTTCCAAAAATCAATGAGGATATGGAAGTAGACAAAGTTAGCACTTGGCAGCCGGCCAAATCTCGTAAAGGTCGTGTTATCACCCAGCCACCTTCCCAAACGTCTCATATGGCTATGCAAGTGGCAGCTGTCAAAGAGGAAACCCGTTTACGTAGTATCGTAATTGTACATGTTCCCGAGTCGACCAACACTAATCTCTCACTGAGAGATAAGGAAGACGATGACAAGGTTCGTGCGATTATGAACTACCTGGGTGTTGACGTGAAGGCGGAACGAATTTTTCGTATGGGTAAGATACCAGCCTCAACGGAGACTAAGTCGCGCTTACTTAAGGTTGTTCTGCCGGCGCAGAATTTTCAGCAATCGTTGTTGAAGAATGTCCGCAAATTGCGAGACTCGAGCGACTATGAAGGTATTTACGTACGTGCTTCCCTCACCATTGAGCAGAGGTAGGAAGAGGCTGAGAGAAGAGCTGGTCTTCGCTATCTACGTGGTGTTGATATAAAAAATGACTGGGTAATCTACCGTAATGAACATTGGGTTAGGTCTGAGATTGGAAAAGGGAGGACCACAATTCTTCCGCCCATCTCCAAGGATGCGCTCATTTCTCAGCCTAAGAATATTGTTACGGTAGTTCCCACCAATCAACAGACCACAGATTCTCAGTCCGGCCCTTCCAATGACCCAGCTCAGGGAAACCAATAATGCCTTGTAGTCGGCTCTCTATCTGCCACATGAACTCTCGATCTCTCTCTAATAAGCTCTCTGAATTGCATCTATTCTTAACTGTCCATCATCCTGATATTCTCTGCGTTACCGAAACTTGGCTGTCCAGTAAGGACCCTGACTCTATATTGATCGCTAATCTTCCATATGTTGTTTACCGTACTGACAGAAAACATATTAAGGGAGGCGGTTCTCTCTTGTTAGTTAGATCCCATCTAGTATGTGATCTATTTACAATCCCCCAATTACCTCTTGCTGAAATTGTTGCTCTAGATATCACTGATCCTCGCTCTTTATTAAAATGTAGGCTTGTCTGTGTATATCGCCCTCCCAATCAATCGATTGATTCGTTTCGTATATTCCTTGATCTTCTCTGTGATTATGCCAACATTTCATTTCCATGTATTTTCACCGGCGATTTTAATGTTCATGTAGACTGGATTGCTTACAAACCTTTGGATTCCCTAGGAAAACCGTTTCTCCAATTTTGCGAAGATCTGAGCTTACAACAATTTGTAAAATTTCCTACTCGAAATAACAGTACTCTCGACTTAATAATTGCATCTGATCCTTCTTTAATTAGTTCTGTCAAATCATTACCACCACTATCCGCAACTGCTGATCACTCTACTCAGCAATTTAATCTCGCTTTCCCCTTGTTGTCTGATGCGGTGACTACAGTACCCAATTATCATAAATGTAATTTTGAAGCCCTATCAAATGATTTACGTAATACCGATTGGCTTACTTTATTCAGTAACTACATATGCGTATCCGAATTATACGATCGTTTCTCCTCGCTATTGCAATCTCTATTGTCTAAACATGTCCCTTTGAAGAAATGCAAACTCCATTTGAATCATATCCGCCTCACATTAAAAATCTTCTGTTGCAAAGAGATCGTATATTTCAACTTATTTCTACAGATCCGTCGAATTCCGTTCTTTATGATAAAATCTCTTGTGATCTTCAATTTCATCTTCGTAAATACAATGCAAACAAGGAAAAACGTCTATATTCAAGTTTACATAAACGAAGTTTTTATCGTTAGCTTGGATATAAAATTAAGTCTAAGCCAATAATCAGTACGTTGCACGATTCTCTAGGTACTAAGCACCATAGTCCATTAGCAAAGGCTAATTTGTTGGCTAGTTACTTTCATTCAGTTTACAAAACTACACCTAAAGATGATTTACCTATCTTTCCTATCCAGTGCAATTCACACTTCTCATCTATCTTTTTCGAAAGTGAAACTGTTTATAAGACTCTAATCTCACTAAAAGAAAAAACATCCCTTACTTATGATCGTATCCCCCAAATCGTTTTAAAGAAAATGGCTTCTGAACTTTGTTTTCCTGTAAGGTTCATCTTAAATGCTAGCATGTATTGTCATACTGTTCCCCATCAATGGAAAGTGTTGTTTGTGGGTACTGTATGTCCGCAAAATTTTGCGGACATACAGTAAGATCGCGAAAAGTGCGCATCAGGCAAAACCTGAAAAAGTCTTGGAGCGAAAAAGGAAATAGTGTGAAAAATAAAGAGGGCACAGACAATTAAACATGTGGGGCACTTTCGCATTTTTTTGCGGCCCGTTGTCTGCGAAAGAAAAAAAAATGCGAAAGTGCCCCACATGTTTAATTGTCTGTGCCCTCTTTATTTTTCACACTATTTCCTTTTTCGCTCCAAGACTTTTCAGGTTTTGCCTGATTCGCACTTTTCGCGATCTTACTGTATGTCCGCAAAATTTTGCTAACTTGGATGGCAGTTTCGCATGCGAATTCGCGCGAAATCGTAACATAAATACTCTATCATTCTGCTCTCTCGGTTTTTTTTCTCTGGCACGTCCGGTTTTTTTCTCTGGCAATTTGCAATTATCGTCCTTTCATGTGGAATTTATTTCTCTGAACGCGACATATTTCAAGAAATGGGTATGAATTATGACTCTATAAAATATCGGTTCACTACTCTTTCACTAGTATTTTCGGTTCACGACTCTTTCACTAGTATTTTCAAATGGGTATGAATTATGACTCTATAAAATAAAATAACTCTATAAAATATCGGTTGTCCTGGGTGTTTACTTGCCCGTATAACGCGACCATTTTTATTATTAGAATTAAATAGTACCGTTCGTTTCGTTTAATATTTGTAGCGCCGTTTGGCACAGAAATTCCAGGTGCTTTTAACGAATGTTACTCTCATTAGCATTTTTTCGCTTTTTCATTTCCTCAGAAAGGAAAACCTAGGTGATATATGTACAACTTCACAACATAACTTTATCAGAAAATTTGTTTGTTCGCCCGGTCAAATCATTTGGGTGCCTATTTTATTCAGTGCCAAATCTCTGAAATTAAAGTCGTGCTAGGTCTAGGACTCGACACTTCAATATGTCTCGATAAATTTATAAGTCATTTTGTATCATAAAAAGAAAGCAGTTCGGCACATTGCATATTTCGCATTTCCACTGTCCAGAGGCCGTTTTCACCAACATTTACTTCTGTCAAAAAGGGTACTTCAGTCAAAAGCGCGCGGTACTTCTGGTTTCACCAACATTTACTTCTGTCAAAAAGGTACTTAGGTTAAGTACCTTTTTGACAGAAGTACGCTTTTAACACGGGAGGCGTACTCCACCAAAAAGGTGAAAGTCCTGTACTTCAGTTTTTCTCTTTAAGTAATTAACTTAATTTGGTTAATGATTGTACGGTTTTTATGGTAAATAATTTTGTAAACATTAATTGACAATGTAGTTTTTGGATCACATTTCACATATAATAAAGGTCCGCTTGATTATTTAATATTTCTTGTTTACATGGTAAACAACTTCTAGTAATTACTTAGATGTGTATCATATTCGTTTTAAAACGTAATCTAACTGTTATCCAACGTTTTCCTTCAAAAAAAGTAAATGTTGGTGAAATCCATCAAAAAGCGTGTGGCAGCGTACTTCAGTCATAAATTTACTTAACCTAAGTACCTTTTTGATGGTCAAAAATTTATGACAGAAGTAAATGTTGGTGAAAACGGCCTCAGGACAGCACGGGAGCCTCTTTTCGCCAGTCATCTCGAATCAAAAGTAAAGGCGGTACTGGTCACCGCAGTTTTACTACTCCTCTGTCCAGGACAGCAAAGGAGCCTCTTTTCGCCTGTTATATCGAAACAAAAAGTAATGCGGTACTGGTCACCGCAGGTTTCCCTACTCCTCTGTCCAGGACAGCAAAGGAACCTCTTTTCGTAGAAAACGCGATACTGTTTATCGCAGTCTTCCTACTCCTCTGTCTAGGACAGCACAGGAGCCTCGTTTAGGCCAATACTATTGAGTCGAAGTAAGACTGCCCAGTGCATTCAAAAAGCCATCCACAATCCTCTGTCAGGGACACGAGTACCTCATACTACTGGACAATCTGTTTGGATTTCGAATATCCAAAACTTACAGTACTATTCATTACATATGATGTATGATGCAAGCGTACTCTGTACAAATTATGAAATCTTGTCGACGCTTCCAATTTCACGACGCTAGTTACACTCGACGTTTTCGGCCAGTCGACGTTGCCCAATGAATGACACGATGTTCTGCCCTTATTGGCAGTTTTATCAATTCGCTGCAGATGGGTTTACTGGTGGAAATCATGTCTCCGACCGAGTTTTCCATTTTTTGTTTTCCCTGCCAAGGCTCGTTGTTTTACGAAAAGTCTTGTGCAATTGTGCAGTGCCGTGCCAGCTTTTTACTGCCTCTGGGCGTCTACACTGTGCTGTTCTGCACGTGGCCCATGGCCAGTTCGCCTCTCTATCTTGTCACAGCGCAGAACAGACGGGCAGAAACTTGAGCTCTTCCCACTTCCCACGAATGTTGCGCACACTATTTAGTTGGCCTTTTTTTCACATTGTTTTTGTTTACCTTCTCTTAAAAAAAAAAATCGAGCATTCAATGCATATACACACGGCTTCTAAACGCTATGCAGATATTGTGCGAAATGTGCTGAATCATTCATTTATTTATTAAATACACCAAAAGGTGTGCATCCGAGGATTCTTAATGCGTTCCTCTTACGCTTCACGACGCATCAGTCGGCCTTGGACCCCGTCTGCTCTTTTAGTTTACAATGTGCTAGTGCTTTTGTCCGCGACAGCGACTGACACCTTGGGTGGTTTCTTTTATTATTTCCTAGATAATTATGAAATCCTGCCTTCCGAGTACTACGGAAATGCAGTCTATTTTTCTCTTGTGAATCACAGAGCTCCATCGCCTGACCAGTTTTTATTTCTTATTTCTTGTGCAACTATCAACTGCTGGGCTCGGTTGGTCTCGAAGGTTGGCTCGGTCTGTCTTTTCGAATACAGGCAGCGAACAGCGGATTATGTTTTATGCACTTGCACACTGGTGCACCGAGTACCTTACCTAAGAGTCACGCATTGCACGGCACATGTTCAACAGTCCTAGTAACCTGAGTTTAACCCCGATTTCGATTTGGATGATTAAATCGGTGTTGTTATATGTATAATATACTTGGATTATTGCAATAAGTTACCAACAGACACCAGATGATCGTTTCCAACCGCTATGCTTATGCTATTCCAGAATTCAATGTATAAAACAATGGAGTACTTTCTCCAGTCATACATCAAGCAAGCACCGGATATGCATTATGAGAGAGTTCACAGTAGCTATCACAGTCTACTGAGTCTACTACCAGTTCATGTGGTTCTTGCTCAATGCTTAATATCTCGTCTCGGTGCTGTTTATGCATTTTCACTTCATTCGTTTTCGTTGTCTCGTTATCTGTACAAGACTACAAGATTGATTTTTTTTCTGTACGTTTTTCATCCTAAATGCCCAATCTCCGTTGGCGGTTGTCGCTTACTTTTGGAATTATTTCAAGTTTCGATTTTTTTTGGCTCTGCTCACTCACTATACGTCGTCTGGCCGTCAATGACCCGTAATATTTTAGTTCATTATTGTAGAGCTCAGCACGACAATACGCAACCTACCATGGCGATTCTGTTCATTTCGCATATCGAGGTCGGGAAGCTGGCGGAGGCCCGGGCCAAGTTTCTACCGCTGACCACAGCAAAAGTTTTCGTAAGTTATTTGGCGGTTATTGTTATTGTCGGCTGTCCTGAATCGCTTTACTGGTAGTATTTACCGCGTTGAAATAGACCGTCCAATGACGGTTCTTCGTTTCGTCTTTTTGGAATGTTTTATCCTCAAATTAAAGGACATCGTAGATTTTATTCAATTCAGACACATCGACACGTGTCACTTGTGAACTTATCACTAGATGCAGTGACTTCGCTTACACTTTATGTGTTTATAAGAAAGTCGCATTTAAGATCTATTTTTATTCGAGCATGCCAATTTTACGGTTCCGGGTCACGTCAGCGGGTCCGCGCTGAACGCGAATAACCTGACCGGAAAGTCCCACTGTTTTCTTATCTCCCTCTTGTAGAGTGAAGAAAATTCGTGTCCGAGCAGACCCGCCTTTATGCGATGTCATGTCAATCAGAGTCAATCTCCAAATTCCAAATAAGGAGAAGAGGCCAGAGTCTAAAAGCGAGACGCAACGGCTTCAGATTACGGTGAGGGTATTTTGAGTGTATTCGTTGCTGCTTCATGATTGACTTTTCTGCATTATATTCAGTGAGTTACAGGTAGCACCTTACGTTGCATATAATTTGCGTGCCCGTCATAGCACAAGTCTATGCGCCACCGAGTAAGCTGTAGCTTGTGCGTGATTTGTTGCGTGCGGGTATCTATTTCTAATTTACTGTCTTTTCATTCATACACTTTCACTTTGCTTGTTCTACCCTCGCTCGCTCATTGTTTCACCATGGGATAAAGCGTACCACAAACATAATTTTTCTTGGAGTGTAGCGTAGAGAAAAGTATAACTTTTCCCGGAGCGGAACGCAGAGAAAAGTGTTATTTGTGGGTAGCGCTATATCACATCCTACCGTATCCGCACCAATATTCGAATGCGCGCGCTCTCACGATACTGTACTTGCAGGCACTTTGCATTTTTTGCATCGTTGTGAATAATTTTTTGGGATTGTCATTCTGGGTGTTTACTTACCCACCCACCCTTCGTTTTCCCTTGTGTAGGGCAGATAAGGGGATAATATCTGAGATCAAATGTACAGGTTTTCTTTTCGAAACTAATAGTTATGGGAAGTGCCGATGGCATGATGGTAGAAATAATGTGTCATGTTTTTAAGCGTATTTGCGCATCATGACCATGCGACTATTTACAAAGTAGCTGCCAACTGTACAAAGGTACGCTAGTACGCTTGGCTTACTATTCGAGTACGATTACATGTTCGACTTAGCTATTACTAATCGTGTTAATGTATGCACTTCGCGTTTTCGGTACTAACCGTTATGTTTAAGATTTAGCCATAGCAATCCTGCAAAGGTACATATGGTATAGTGGGCCGTTCTTGGGATTGCTAGGGGTTACATTTCAGGGTTAGCTATGTATAAACATGATACCTATGTTGGTATAATACTAATTGCTATTCCGGTTGACGTGTGTTATTAAGCCTTCTAACTATCAGTGTAACGTGTAATATGTTTATCTTGTTGTTTACATTGCAAGTTATTGTTGGTTCTGCCGGTACATCATTTTCAGAGACGCGCGCATCAACCAGGCAGATCGAGAACAGGAAGGATGTCAACATGGTGGCTGATATCCACCAGCATATGAACAAGGAATTACGCTTGGAAGCCGTCAAGGACGCTATCTAAGTTGGAGACTAAGCCTTGTTCAGCCATTGTCGCGTTATACGTGTTGTGAATAAACCCTCGCTCGTGCCCTCGCTCGCTCATTGTTTCACCATGGGATAAAGCGTACCACAAACATAATTTTTCTTGGAGTGTAGCGTAGAGAAAAGTATAACTTTTCCCGGAGCGGAACGCAGAGAAAACGATCAATTGTCGTTCCTATACCCAAAGTTCCTTTATCAAAATATCCAAGCAATTTTCGGCCTATTTCTATCTCCTCTCCTATGTCTAAAGTTATGGAAAAGATCGTTTATAAGCAACTTGTAGATTGGGTTGACCGTTTCAATATTATCCCCCGTGAACAATTTGGCTTCATCCGTAATAGCTCTTTAAATGATCAGCTTGTGGATGTTCAATTCGACTTCCTTGATTCTCTTTCTAAAGGATTCTGTGTAGACATTGTTTACTTTGATATTGCTAAGGCATTTGATAGTGTTAATCATAAACTACTTCTTTATCGTTTATCTCGAATTGGTATATCAGGGCAATTGTATATCTGGCTGGAGTCTTTCCTTACTTCTCGTTCGTTCCAAGTAAAAATTGATAGTGCACTATCTGACGTTTTTGACTCCACTAGTGGCGTTCCACAAGGATCTATTCTAGGGCCCCTATTATTCCTTATTTATATGTGTGAAGTGCCCTCATTATTATCTATTCATTCCTCAATTCAAGTTCGAATGTTTGCTGACGACATTAAAATATACTCTATCCACAAAACTGATGATCCTGATATCATTCTTAACCTTCAAAAAGCAATTGATCTGTTCCTTAAATGGTGTAAAGACTGGGATCTTAATATTGCTCCTTCTAAATGTTTCTGTCTTTATCTTGGAAAAGTTAATAAACGTTCTCCGTACTTTATTTCCTCTCAAGCTATAACACCTATTGACAAAATTCGCGATCTTGGTGTCATTTTTGATGAAAAACTCAATTTTATCCCGCATATTGACTCAATTGTGTCCCGTGCTACATCTAAAGTATTTCTTCTTTTTCGTTCCTTATCTGTTAGATCGCCTGACGTTTATATTACCGTTTTCAAGGCATATATTTTACCAATAATTGAATTCTCATCCTCCATTTGGAGTCCATATTTGAAGAAATCCATTAACAAAATTGAAAATATCCAAAGATTGTTCACTAGAATGCTTTTCTACCGTTGCTGTTATCCTCGTGATTCTCTACCCGTCGATCATAATATTCCTTCATATACTCTTTACTGAGCAATTCGTTCTTTCATAGAACGGTGCGATGGTATCACTTGCTCCCGGACGACGTTATCACTGCACCCTCCGGTGCCTCATTTAAGTCACGACTGGAAAAGCTAAACCTTGTCGAACTACTTCACTTGCACCTCCGTTGATTGTCATGTTGCTTTGCCCTGTGATTTTGCCTTATTCTCCTTTTTTAATTTGTTTGTCTGATTTTTATGGATTGCAACGGGCATACCTACTCACTCTGAAATGTCTATGCCTAAACCCGTTATGTAGCAATTTGGATCGCACAGTCACTTCACTCTCACACGTGTCACAGTTATAAATGCAAGTATTGCGCCTAGGTCGTTCGGTGAATTTAGCCACTGACGTAACCCTGAGTCTGTGCACGCTTATGTGTGTTAGTGTCCGATAGTGTCCAGCTACTGGGTTTGTAGTGCTCGGCTAATACACGCTCTTGTTATAAGTCCCAAAAAAAATTCTACTTTTGTGTCCTTATCTCCTTTCAATAGATCTCATTTGTTTTCAAACATTTTACTCTGTGTTGGCTTTTGTGCGCATATCTCTGATGTAATAAATTATTATTACCATGTGCCCAAACGACTGGAAACCCGTTCGTAGCCGTTCGCCGAATGAATGGTTTTCATTGAAACAACTATCGCGAAAGCGATTAGGGGAAATTACCATAAATACAATTAATAGTGTATTATGAACATAGTTGGTTATCTGTTAACATAAATATAAATATAATATGGTTATCTGTTAACATAAATATAAATATAGTATTGTTTTTTATTAATCAATCATCAATCAAGTTAATAGGAAGTGACAGTTAGAAAGGTACTCTTTTTGCACCGCGCGCGATTTCCCCCGACTTATCAAATTAGTGGAGTACGGTCATAAAAAGAGGGAGAAGCTCCACTCAACAATAATTTACCTATTGAAAACCCAAAGAGAGGACGAGGACATAGGCAAATACAGATGCCTGGTTCCTCCTATATAAGCCGCTTCAACACAGCGGCAGGTCACCAGCAGTTCTCTGTTCTCCTGCTCAACTCATCGCCAACGTTCCACTCCGGGCTCCGACCCCGACTTCATCCACCGTTCGCTGTTCGCCCCTTGCCGTCTCGAGGACAAGGACCCGTCTCGCTAAGCCAGTATCTCCAACTCTCAATAAAGACTATATCCTTTGTTAGCGCGATAGCGCTAACATAGTTTGGGTTTGATCCGAGGGCCCTTTTTTACGCTATTGGTTCTCATTTTCATTATTGATAATGATAATGACTGAAATGCCTACTTGGGCTCACTGATTGAAATGCCGACTTGGGGCTCACTGATTGAAATGCCAACTTGTGGCTCACTGATTGAAATTCTAACTTGGGGCTCACTGACTGAAATGCCTACTTGGGCTCACTTGCTGAAATGCCTACTTGGGCTCACTGACTGAAGTGGCGATTTGGGGTGAACCGCTGAACTGACTGAATGCCAACTTGGGCTCACTGGATTTGGACTCAACTGCCACTTGAGTGACGCAATGACGGAGCGCTTTCCGGAGTTTGTACAGACTTGTTCTTTGATGCCGCTTTACTGGCTTATGGTCTTTGCTGGTTTTTGGGTCTGTCTATCGTCTCGCTGGACGTGTTTATCGTCTCGCTGGACGTGTTTATCGTCTCGCTGGATCTGTTTATCGTCTCGGTGGACGTGTTTATCGTCTCGTTGGACCTGCTTATCGTCTCGCTGGACGTGTTTATCGTCTTGCTTGATGTGTTTATCGTCTCGTTGGACGTGTTTATCATCTCGTTGGACCTGTTTATCGTCTCGCTGGACGTGAGATATATAACGCTGGGTCCGGTCGGTGCACCAGTAATGAACCGGGGAACTAACAGCGTATATAATCTTTATTGAGAGTTGGAGATACTGGCTTAGCGAGACGGGTCCTTGTCCTCGCGACGGCAAGGGGCGAACAGCGAACGGTGGATGAAGTCGGGGTCGGGGCCCGAAGTGGAACGTTGGTGATGAGTTGAGCAGGAGAACAGAGAACTGCTGGTGACCTGCCGCTGTGTTGAAGCGGCTTATATAGGAGGAACCAGGCATCTGTGTTTGCCTATGTCCTCGTCTTATCTTTGGGTTTTCAATAGGTAAATTATTGTTGAGTGGAGCTTCTCCCTCTTTTTATGACCGTACTCCACTAATTTGACAAGTCGGGGGAAATCGCGCGCGGTGCAAAAAGAGTACCTTTCTAAATTTCTAACTGTCACTTCCTATTAACTTGATTGATGATTGATTAATAAAAGACAATACTATGTTTATATTTATGTTAACAGATAACCATATTATATTTATATTTATGTTAACAGATAACCAACTATGTTCATAATACACTATTAATTGTATTTATGGTAATTTCCCCTAATCGCTTTCGCGATAGTTGTTTCAATGAAAGCCATTCATTCGGCGAACGGCTACGAACGGGTTTCCAGTCGTTTTGGGCACATGGTGACTTTGACGTAACCAAATTTCTCATAAATCTTCATCAGCTGCTGACGTGGACATGATCCGAGAAGAATTTTTTGTAAACAAAAATTAAACTTTCGCGAAGAGTATGTTCGACCATGTTTTCCACAACACTCGCTTTCACGACACCATCATAATACTGACGCTTCAGTGCAAGATTTCCACAAACTACATAAATATAATACTTTATTCTGGGCGCCATTTTTATCCAAGGAAGGTAAAGAATTTGTCAAGTCCCTTGCCAACCAAGCTGAAAATGCCTCCTAAAATAGATTTTAGATGAGTTATTAAAAAAAGGTTCCATATCATACGTGCTCAGTACATTGTTTACTGTACAAACTAACAGGGAACTGTAACATAACAATGAGCAGAACTGCATACTAATGTATACGCATACAAAGCAAAGAAAATAAAACTTGCTTTTGCCTCTTCCGCCACCTTCAGTGCCATTGAGTGCAAGTGAGGCATTTTCGAACGACTGATTGAGTAGACCGACAAGTGCAGCAGTGTCATTCACAACCGGATCCGACAGTGTCACAGCGAAGAGGCAGGCGGACAGCAGGAATACGACCAAGAACTTCATTCTAAAGCAAAGACAATCAAATCGCAGTGATCCTAGGGGCTAGGGGCAACATTGTAGGGCTTTACAAAATTTTCTAAAGTACTACTCCATGAAAAAGATACACCAAGTATAGCGATGGTAACTATTGTAAACAATATGAATCTACACTGAATGGTTTCCTCTGCACTAAAATGAGATGGCCTTTTATATAAGAAACTTTTAATTATGTCGTTCAATGCGTTCCTGCCACGTAATAGAAACTGTGGAAAAATATGTAGAACATGGCAATATTATCTTCCTTGACCTACATATCTTCCAGAATAGACAGCATAGCGTAATATTGCCATATAGACCAAAACTTCTTATCAAATTGCGTAAATTCAACACATTAATCAGAAAAATACTTACTTTCTAATACGTTTATTTGCATTGATTGGTAAAAACAAATGAAGTCACTACTGTTGTGGGTGGCCGAACATGCGAAGTGACGCTAATAGATTATTGAGCTTCTTATGAGCACGCTTACCCTACGAACCGCTCCTTGTGATATAATGCGAAATAACTTCCAAGTTTTTAAAACCCTATGCTCAACAGCAGCCTTTCCATTGTTGTATGCAGACCATAAGCAAAAAAAATAAAATATTGCCGTTACATAGTCTTGGAATCGTGCAGCATCTAGTTGGACGCGTATGGTCCAGCATTCTTTTCAAAAAAAAAAAACGCTGTTATACCGGTTATGGTTTACACACAGTTTTGAATATGGCTTTTTCTTAATTTTTCGATATACCACGACGAATTGACACGAATTTTTGATTATCGAGGTATCGAGGTTAATAAAACAATACACAGGAATATTTTAGGTCAAAGAAGATAATATTGCCGTGTTTCATATGTTCCCTTAATTGTCTATTATAAACTACACGAAGATTTGGAACGAAATAATGAAATCTTGCTTATATAAAAGGCGTTCACATCATAAAGGGACACCATTCGCCATTCATACTGGTACATATGGGAATACACCACTACTCAATGTTTTCAGAACAAAAAAATACTGCCCAAAAAAATAGTAGACTCCTTCCAGTCCAGTGTTATCCATCAGGGCAGGGTAGGGTAGGAGGGGTCCAATATTGGTAAATATTTTTTTCATGGGGGTGGTACTTTGCAAAATGTTGTAAAGCCCTACAATGTTGCCTCAACCATCACTGCGGTTTGATTGTCGTTGCTTTGATCAAATAAATGATCGAAGGATATGAACAAAGTGGTGGAATTGGCTAAAGGTTGTCATGCACAATGACGTTCTTGTTCGTATTCCTGCTGTCCGCCTGCCTCTTCGCTGTGACACTGTCGGATCTGGTTGTGAATGACACTGCTGCACTTGAGGTCTACTCAATCAGTCGTTCGCAAATGCCTCACTAGCAGTCAATGACACTGTAGGAGGTGCAAGAGGCAAAAGCAAGTTTTATCTTCTTCTCTTTCTATGCGTATACATTATTATGCAGTTCTGCTCATTGTTATGTTACAAATTCTTTGTACAGTAAACAATGTACTGAGTACGTATTATGAGATGGAACCTTTTTTTAATAACTCACCTAAATCTATATTAGGAGGCATTTTCAGCTGGGTTGGCATAGGAATTGACAATTTCTTTTCACATGTTGGACCCTTCCTTGGATAAACGTGGCACCCACAATAAAGTATTATATTTATGTAGTTTGTGAGAAAAGTCTTCAATTCTTTGAAATTTCAAATGCTATGAAGATAAAAGACATAAAGAGTACCGCGTTATATCAACCGAATCGGCAGGCACGGCGCCCCGGGGACCGGTTCCTTTCTGAAACCGGACAAACTGGCATTTAAAATTCGCGGAGGCCAATTTTTTTCGGGAAACCGATTTATCTCTGCCGGTTTCAGCCATGGCGTGGAGGGGGGGGGGTTCAGGGCCGGGATCGAACCAACGACTGGTGTCCTGGAGCAAGGCGCTTGCCACCGCGCCGCGCCCCCAAGTAATCGTGTAATGGGTCTCGATGTATGGCGAAAACAGCGCATTTTGCTTCCAAGTATCAAATGTGCATCTCGTGTATACACCTTTGAAAGTGTGCAAACACCTTTGAAAGTTAGAAAATGCACAATTGATAATACTAGACGAGGCGAAACTGCACAGTTTATGCACGCTCGAAAAAAATAGTCCTGTGGCTACCAGCCGCGGGACCATTTATTGGCGGTCTGTAGTTGTCCTCGTGTAGTGCCAATATAGGGTAATTAAAGCCATACTTGGAAGCAATTTTTGCCATACATCGAGACCCCATTAAAATGTGCGCAGTATCGCACATGATATACCAGGATATACACACTCAAAATAGGAATTCAGCATCCAGCTAGCGTTTCAAAAACCGACTGCCGAGGCGCGCAGCGCGGATAAATGCATAACCGCGTCCTTGGGAAAACATTGCAAATTTACATGGAAAAAATCGAGACAAATAAAAAGGTCTCTTCTGCCTCTGCGCACTTCCCAAATTAAAAAGCCACCTCTTTTCTGCGGACGCGGTTACGCATTCCATTTCGTAAGGTTTGATTTCATGTTACTGGCCGCATAGGTGGACGTATCCGATAAAAACTTCAATAAACAACTGGCTCGCCAGTCATATTAGGGAAAATAGTATAGAGGAGAATCTGATGACGTTATTGTGATAAAGAGAGATGATAACGAGGCAAGCCATCATGTAGCTCTCTAACCCTATGACGCTATTCCGCCGTCTACGGTACGCACTTTTTTGTATCAATGTGTGGTGTCAAAACTGGACTCTAATTGTGAGCATACTTTATATGCCAAAGCCACATGCTGTCATTTTTGTGCTGTATTAGATGCATCAAAATTAGTAGGTTCGAGTTTATTTGAATTCATGACACAATAATAACCCGTAAGCCATTGGAAAATACAAGAATTTCACATCCATACCATACTTTATTGCGAACACAGTTTTTATTTTAATCCTATCATGCCTATAAACTCCTTGAATGGGTCTTTACGCAAGAACGGCCAGGAGTTGGGTATACTTCCTAAAATGCAGTCTTAGGCAGATTATTTCGAAATATATCATGTACGTCGCTCACAAAACTGTGTGTCATGCATAGCATACAAATATCACAGACACATTCAAATTGGCTAAGAAAAATAATTGTTCTTATTATAATGACCATAACAGACATAATGATAAATAACATATAACTAGGTTCGATTTGGACACTTTGTTTTCATTTTAAATAGAGTAAAACTTACTTTTCCCCCTCGAGCCAGTTCCACTGACTGCATTTTTAATCGGAAAGGTTTCATTTCCCAGCAGGGCAGATGTTTGATTCTCCCGGGCAAATGACACTGCGAAGAGTGAGGCGAGCAGCAGGAATACGCACAAGAATCTCATATCTGAAGTAAAGACAATAAAACCACATTAAAGAGAAATACTGGCCGGTTTTTGAAACGCATCGAGTACTCCACGCTTTCCTATGCTTCACATGCAAATGAGCATAAATTTGAATAAAAAATAGACCCCAGTAGACCCCTTTTAGCATAACTGCATAAGAATGTTGATATTTGAGATGCGTTTCAAAAACCGGCTGGTATTTCGCTTTAATGCTCGTTAAGGGGTCGGCAAGTATGCTGGAAACTTACCGTATTTTCCAACTCCCTAGAATTTTTTTTTAATTTTTCATATTATAATGCAGGTTTCATGCAAAAAAAAAAAAAAAAATAATCATGAACATTTTTTGGATACTTGCAAATTTGTAAACCCCAGTATAGAGATGGCCGCAATTATTGTTACAAATATGTCAATGTGTACGCCTGTACGTACGCTGTTTTTTTTTATTTTTTTTTTAAATTTTTTTTATATTATAATGCAGGTTTCATGCAAAAATACGGTATATTGACAGAAACATGAACATTTTTGGATACTTGCAAATTTGCAAACCCAATGTAAAGATGACCGCAATTATTGTTACAAATATATCAACGGGTACGGCGTCCTTTGTGTTTGTGATTTATATTTATGAGAAGATATTTTATATGAACAAATTTTAATTACTTCGCAAAATATAGTCGGCTATTCGTGATATGTGTAGCCCTGTACAAGGCAATATTAAATACCTTGACCTACTTAACTTCTAATATATTGTCAAAATGAACTGCACTGACAAAAATCCCTATCAGGTAAAGTCGTGCAATAAACATTCAAACACGATCTCCAAGAAAAAGCGAGAAATTTAAATTTTTCGATTGGGTGTCTGGACCTACGTCCTAGAGTATCACAGTGGCAGGAAGGCATAAAAAACTGGAACGTACACTCATTAAAGGGATGGGTTCACTACAAAATCACCTTGTTTTTATGCTTTACTTTGGTTGTACAAAGGAAAACTTAAACAAAGAGCATAAAAAATATTCCTTGAATTATTCCCTAGGGAAGATATTGGGTAAAAAAAGGTGAGTATTGATCTTTTTCCGATAAAGTTGTACTGCAAGATAAACTAAGGAAGCTAAGAGATATGGCTGAAACACACTGTTTTGAGCAAAATAAACTGTAGTCTTCATCGTTTATTTCACATAAAACAATGAAAAAACAGTGTGTTTCAGCCAAATATCTTAGCTTCCTTAGTTTATCTTGCAGTACAACTTTATCGGAAAAAGATCAATACTCACCTTTTTTACCTAATATCTGCCCTAGGGAATAATTCAAGGAATATTTTTTATGCTCTTTGTTTAAGTTTTCCTTTGTACAATCAAAGTAAAGCATAAAAACAAGGTGATTTTGTAGTGAACCCATCCCTTTAATAAGAACAAAAGCTTGACTAGACTAATACTAAAGCTCCCCCTCCCCCAACATCTCCCATATTCATATCAGAGATTAAAATAGAGGAGAGGCTGTGACGTTATTGTGATAAAGAGAGATATAAAGAGACAAGACATCATCTAGGTCTCTAACCTAACCCACAATTCTAATAAAAAATAAAAAATATGAAAGTTCATAACAAAAAAATACACGGAAATCGCTTGAAAATGTAAAAGTAGAACGTGAAATAGACACACAATACTTAGCGTATGATTTAAGGTTATTTTCCGCTACGGTACTCAAGTTGTTCTATAAATCTGAGATGTGAAACTCACTTGTTAGCATACTCCCTATAAGGCATTCTGGCATTTTTTGTGATGTATTGCTGACTGTATTAGGTGTAACAAAATTATTCGGTTGGAGTTTATTTGAATCCATGGCACAATAACAACCCATAAGCAATTGGAAAGTTCAAGTGTTTCATAAACTATAGCCACACACAGCTTTATTATGAACACAGTTTTTATCCCCTTGCCCAAGAGTTTGCCAAGTTTATCGATTCCTCTGCCAACAAAGCCCAATATACTTCCTCTTCCTAAAAAGGAATTTTAGGCAGCTTATTTCCGAATCATTATGTTATGCTCACACAATAATATGTCGTAACATAATATCACAAATATCTCAAATATACAAATTGGTCTTTAATAATAATTGTTATTATTATAATGATACATAACAGATACCTAGGTTCGTGATTTGAACATTTTGCGTTCATTTTAAGTACAACTGACTTTTCCCCCTCCCGTCAGTTCCATTGTTCGCGTTTTCAAACTGAAAAGTTCCGTTTCCCAGCAGCGATGACGTTTGGTTCTCCTGGGCAAACGATACAGCGAAGAGTGAGGCGAGCAACAGGAATACGAACAAGAATCTCATATCTGAAGAAAAGACAATAAAACCGCAGTGATGCTCGTTATTGGGTTTGCAAGTGTGCTGAAAATTTACCGTATTTTGGAACTCCACGAGAATATTTTTTAGTACTGACAGAATCATGGACAATTATTTGGGATTTGCAAACCCCATTACGACCATTATAGACAGAAATCACATCAATATTGCTTCAAATCTGTCAATTTCCTTTGTCTTTGTGATTTATCCTTTATATGAACAAATTTTAATTACTTCGTAAAATATAGCCGGTTACTCGTGATATGTGTAGCTCTGTACAAGGCAATATTAAAGGGATAGGTTCATCTCAAATCACCTCTCTTTTTATTGTTTTTATTAATAATAGCACAAATATCATTCACAATGAGAATTAAATCAATCACAGAACCATACGCCTCGCAGAAGAAGCTTCCGTTATTGGAAACTAGGTGATCGGAAGCCAAAATCTAAAGGCAAAAACTAACACCGTACACAGATCGCGCGGGCTAATGGCAATTAACCAAGTTACAAACTACACTCGGCACACCGTGCGAAATAATGTCCTGCCGAGTGTAGTTTGTAACTTGGCTAATTGCCATTAGCCCGCAAGATCTGTGTACGGTGTTAGTTTTTGCGTTTAGATTTTAGCTTCCGATCACCCAGATTCCAATAAAGGAAGCTTCTTCTGCGAGTCGTATTGTTCTGTGATTGATTTACTTTTCATTGTAAATGATACTTGTGTTATTATTAATAAAAACCATAAAAAGAGAGGTGATTTGAGATGAACCTATAGGTTCACCTCGAATTGCACCTTTTTTATAATTTCTATTGATAGTATGATCTATGACTGTCAAAATGCGAAAATTGCAGTAAATTTCCTTTGCTCCCCGTAGTAGGAGAGCTTGCTCAAAAAAAGCTAAACTACCTCGAATCTATAAAACAATTGGAGTACCGCAGCCATGGTATGTGGGAAATAGCGCAGGAGGAATGGAGGTGCAGATATTGTTGTGATCTCCGTTAATGAATCCCGAGCATTTTCCGAGAAACTAGGCGTTTCCGAGGATTTTCCGCCTAATTCCCGAGTATTCTCAAAAGCTAAGCGACCTCCTTTTATAAAACAACTGGCAAACCGTGGCCGCAGTCAAACGGTACGCCAAACTGTGTTACAAGTGCGAAATAGCGTCATAGAGCTAGAGGTGCAGAGGTGCAGAGATAGGGCCGCGGTACGCCAGTTGTTTTATAATGAGAGGTCGCTTAGCTTTTGAGCTTTCTCCTGGCGCGAGGAGCAAAGGAAATTTACTGCAATTTTCGCATTTTGACCGTCATAGGTCATACGATCAATAGAAATTATAAAAAAAGGTGCAATTCGAGGTGAACCTATCCCTTTAACTGCCTTGACCTATTTAACTGTGTGTGTTTCTCTCTTTTATACTGTTTATTTTTGGTTTTTTCTAAATAAAGAGTTTAATATAACTTCCAATATATTGTGAAAATAAACTGCACTGACAAAAATCGTAAGCTACCAAGAAAAAAGAGAGAATCAATTTTTTCGAACGTATCTCGACCTATGTCCTAGATTATCACAATGGCAGAAAGGTATAAACTTAAACGTTCACTAATAAGAACAAAAACTTGACTGGACTAAAGTACTAAAGCACACTAATGCACTTGTTTTGGATATATGTAGTAGGAGAAACTTTTTCTTTTTTTTTGCTTAAGTTATGTTAGTGATTTTCCTTTCGATCAAATAAATGATCGAGTATATGAACAAAATGGTGAAATTGGCATAGGTTGTCACACACAATGTTCTACTTATCATGATTAGGTGATCAAGAAATGTAACAGTATGGGATCCCAACTCCCGCTCAGGTTGAGGTTAACATCACGTACGTAGGTTGCATCAGACACAAGCAATAAATAGCAGCCCAACTTTGTCGCTTTACGAATTGATGCTACATTATCGGTATCACAGTGTGGTAGGCACAGGAATGATGATAAGAATGCATCACAATCAGAATTAGAATCAGAAGAATGATAATTAATAATATCAGCTCTTGGACGCTACCATCAAGTTTCCACAAACTTATTGTCCAACACTATACTTAGCGGATCACTCAACTTATATCATGAGCAATTAAAGGGATCGGCTCACCTCAAATCGTGTCTGTTTTTCTGTTTCTTTATTTTCTATAAGGGATAATAAAAATTTGGAATACCAAAAGTAGTGTTATATTTCAATACTCACGAAGATATTAGGTTATAAAGTGGTGGATTGATCGGCCCGAAATGAAAAAATGTTAATTGTCCCATGGCAGGACAATTACACTTTTTCATTTCGGGCCGATCGATCCACCATTTTATCACCTAATATCTTCCTGAGTATTGAAATAGAACACTACTTTTTGTATTCCAAATTTATATAATCCCTTATAGAAAATAAAGAAACAAAAAAATCAGACATAATTTAAGGTGAACCGATCCCTTTAAAGATAAAGCGTACCGTGTTATATCAACCGAATCCGCAGAAACGGTGCACCGGGGTCCGGTTCATTTCTGAAGCCGGACGAACTGGCGTTTTAACTTCCCGGAGGCCATCAGCAATTCTGTTGCCTTATTAATTTAGTATACACCATTTGTGCATTTCATCATTGAATTCTTTCATCGTCTCTTATGGCGTTGCGCTCTTTCTAAGAGTCTAATGAACATTTCTGAAGTGAACGAAATATATGCAAGTGATCAAGGAACTCCTCCAGTAAGTATAATCAGCACAGCTCGTAACTGGCGTATCTCTCTGCCCGATAGGAAATGAGCCCAATTGATTTCACTGATATCGTAAAAAAATTTTACGCTTCAAGAGCGTGCACCTTTGTTCAAGGGTGAAAATATAGATTCAATGTTTGCTTATAACATGTTCCACAGAGGCCCTGAGCAGAAGACGACGAGTTCCAGATGACAAATTGCTCGACGTCTTTGGGCTAGGGCCAGGAGGGATCGCCCATGATTCCCTCGCCTGGTGCTGGTTTCAAAGGTGTCACGGTGATGAGGTCACAATGATGCTAACTTTGTTATACATTTACAAATTGATAAGATTTTTTTAGGTCAGTGGAGTTCAATATGACAGCGTACTGCATACTGGCAGAAATGTAGGTCAAGGAAGATAATATTGCCTTGTTCTACATATTGTCTGCGGTTGTCTGCACGATATCGCCCCAATGTATAATGTAGCGAAGTAATTAAAATTTCCTCATATAAAAGGTCTTCACATCTTAGCGCAAATACCACGATACATATAACTGTTAATTCGCAAACACTTTCAGCTTAACGTATTACAAAAAATGAATTATATATTGAACTATTTCTATTGTATATTCCTACCAAAAGTTTCGTGTGTTTGTCAGCCTGGAAAACGAGCACCACTGCGGTTTTATTGTCTTTATTTTAGAAATGAAGTTCTTGTTCGTGTTCTTGCTGTTCGCCGCCCTCTTCGCTGTATCATTTGCCCAGGTGATCGACCTTGAATCCCAGGTCCAGGGGAATGAAACTTCACTACTTTCAGGCAACGGCACTGAAAGCGGCGGAAGGGGAAAGAGTTAGTTTTGTTTACTTCTTCACTATCCACAGAACAGTCAAGTCGCAAAAAAACACAGCTTAAAGCGAATTAGCGGTCGGTCTCAACAAAAAGTACAGAAAGAGGAGGAGTAAACAACCGTGCGTTGACCACCGTTTTCAAACCGTGTGTTTTTGGAATTTTACTAGCCAAATTCAAAATATTTTGTCAACATTTCGTCATTTGGATGCTGCGGAGTGCGTTATAATTTGAAAAGGCCATCCCTCGATTTTTCCAAGGCCGTGCTAGTATTAAAATCGGCAAATCGCCTGAAGCGAATTTTCCCATACAAAATAGCAAAATATGGTTGTTTGAGAACATTTTTGTGCAATATGCACTTATTTGTTTGTGTTTTTATGTTTATTTTCGTTTATAACTTTTTTCAAACTATTTTTGGTGAAAAAACCCCAAACCGGGTGGTATTTCGCTTTAACTTACTATACAAATTATTATTAACTCTTTATTGCAAAAAAGTGCACAAAATTATGTATGACCAATTCATTACTAAAATTAAATATGTAAAGAAAATACTGACAAAATAGAATGTCAACAATGTTCTCAATAGTTTGGAGCACGCTTATGTTCAGTTTATACGACGCTAGCCTTTTTGGTGGAGTAAATGATCCAAGGAAAACGAAACAGTTTAAAAAAACCGTCGCTTCCCCGTCACCAAATGGTTTTCATTCATTAAAAAACCATTTGCTGACTGGTTAGTGACTATTTTGTGACAAGTTGATGACTGTTTTCGATGAAACTGGGGAGTGGACACAAATAGGCTGGCCCACGAAAAAAACCAGTGCACCGTCACCAAATGGGTTGCCTCATTTCCCATGTTTCTTGTAAACTAATACATTTTAGGAGGCGTTTTTGATAATATCGGCAAGGGAGCCCGCACGATCTGGGATGGACTTAGACAAATCTTTGACAACTGAAAACTGTGAATAAATTTTTGGATTACTGTAGACTGTGGTTTGTGAAAAGCCTTAAAATAGTATTACTGAGTTGAATACCGTTGATCTCTAACTCTATAATAATTCAAATACAAGTATTGGTTGGTCAGTTTCAGATCACAAAAAAATATACGCCCGTTTCATTTCGCGTGTTACGGAAGTTGAATATGGCCTCTCCTCGGGCCATATTCACCACTCAATTCCCCGTGGGGAATTCCCCGTCTTTTTCTCTGCGTGACTCACATTAGAATGCTATTTTCTGTGCCCAGGGAATATTTCCCCGAGGGAAGTGGAGCTTGAATATGATATGGCATATGATGTTCCTCTTACTTGAATCTAGATTTATGAGCAGCGCAACGTATTCTGATGTTGGTCTACTTAGTTGGCTGAATCCTATTTGTGAAAACATGGATTTCAAAGCAGTTTTTGATTTTTTTTTGTGTTTCCACTGATGTTTTATGTAGTTGTTACGGAATTATTGAACCACAAAAAAATCAAGAACTCCTTTGAACTCTATGTTTGAGCTTTCAAGCAAAAGTTTGAGGGCACATAACTTTTTCTCTGTATCGATTAGCAGGTAACTTTTCGTTTTATTCTTCAGCACATCAACCCCGTAATAGGCAAAAATAATAAAAATCCAGGATGTTGATAACTTATTGTTCCCTGGTTAGTTGTATTCCTTTTTTGAAAGAACGCGATAAAAAAAAACAATAAAATGCATAACACAGCATATGTGTACAATAAATAATTAAATAAAAGCAAATCTTGAATAAAAAAGTTGCCGCAATTTTCGCCGGGTCATTAGTTACAATTAGCCAAGGGTAAGTCTGTGCGCAGGCAACCGTGCGCACACGCTGCAGGAAACAATGCAAGTAAAACGCAGCACGTTTCGAACTCCTTTCGATGCACTTGTGCCTTATTGTTCCGAAATCCGGCACCGTGTTCGCAAGCTAGCGTTATTATCATGTAACAACGTCCTTTAAAATTTAAATATTTCTTTCCAAGATTCTACGCCTATGTCTTTTAATGTTTTTACATTGTGCAAAAAGATCAGTACAGTCCTTTATTGCGAACGTTTTTTTCAACCAAAAATTGGCATGAGATACGAAAATTTGTCAGGTCGATTATCCCAATAGAATCGATTATGCCATTTTGTTGCACGGGGTGGCATGCTTGCTGAAATAGCACAATGAAGGAATGAAGTGTAGCGGTACAAGAAAGCAAAATAACCATGTTATCGTCCTCAATTTGACTGCCTATTTGACAACGTGAAACATGGCGAGCAAGCGGCAACGTCACGGCGCATGCGGCATGGAAACAAGAAGGATTTGCTATCATAAAATTGATCTGGCTTGCAAGTTGACGCCGTAAAGTTGCCGCTTCCACGCCAAGTATTTCCTGTGGTTAAATGCCAGAAGGCCGAATTCCTAACATCACAGAGGGAGAATGTTACTTGTCAAGAATGTACATATTATTGATCGTTCTGGGAATGAATGCTTCATTTTTAACTAAATCCTTATATTTCTCTATGATTAACGAACCGCTTTTTTCACAGTTCAGCAAAACAATCTACGGACTAGTAAGATGCCCACATAACAACATACCCATGTTGCAACATAAAGTAACTTACATCTTAGATATATGTTACTTTATGTTTTATCTAATAAATTATGTAATTCAACTTGCTTGTTGCTGTGCGATTGACTGACGCCTCATTCCTTAGGTCATGTGACGGCTTCTCCTCGGCAAATGATACAACGAAGTATGAGGCGAACAGCAGGAATACAAACAACAACTTCATACCTAAAGGACTAGGGAAGCAATTTTGCTGTATTTTCTTCTATGTACAGTATGACGACGACTTACAGAAGCATGGAATTTTTGTGGAAACCACAATCCATAACAAGTGTTTGGAAAACTGCACGAGTGCGTCAGCTTTTGTGGTTAGAGTTGGATATGTCACTTCTCAGATAACTATTATATAAATTTTTGCCCTTTTTCCAATCACAAACCGAAAGAAAAGAATATGAATAAAAGCGCAACATAGATATGTCTATGCCCTAAACACCTTTTATATGGGACTTTTTAATTATTCTTCTTGAGGACATCTAATAATAAGTAATGTTATACACTTCGCCAATAATCCATAGTTATTAGAAAAAGCATCATTGTTTCCCTTGACCTTGACGCTTTGACACACTTATGCGATTTGAATGAGATTGAAACTAGCCATGCAATTCTTTTTTAAGTATTACCGCTCAGATAGTGCACCAAAAAGAAGAAAGTCTTTAAAATAACATTATTGGCAAAAACGCAAAATAAGTCTTTTGTCGCTTTCTTTGCCCGCACTATATCCTTCTGACAATGCGTATGCATCGAATATATTTATTTATTTATTTATTAAATAACACCACTGTTGCAACTACGCTACAACGAGCAGATTTAACCCGCGACTCGGCTAATGAATACCTTTCCCATATTTATAGGTATATAACGGACTGCTGTACACATAAAGGAGACCCCAAAGTCAACGTCTTGTTATAATCGTAGGAATGATCTTCATTCGTCTAGCCTTTGTTATGTAGAGAAACAATGGACGGATATAAACAGTAAAAACGTATTTTAAGAATATGACTACGGTAGCTGGCCGAACTGTTTGTCGGGGACTAACTCTGCCTGTTCCTCTAACTTCTAAGTGTAAATAAATGCGGTTTTCACAGTAATATATCTCAAATCCGGACATTATGTGCAAGTCAATTGTGCAAAACTTTTTCTCTTGATCCTGTTTTTTTACGCGGTCACTCCAAATTTGTCATTTTACGTCGCGTACAATTGGATGTAGGAAATAACCTAGAAAAATGCTTACCCAAAACCAATTTATTTGAACCCTAACATAGGGAGTGAAAGATTAGTCCAGCGGATTTACTGTTTCTACACTACCACGGCACGACGAAACACGAAACCGTATGGAGGCAAGCAACTGCTTCGCCATCTAGAGCCTAGAGCATGTACAAAATATAGAATATTTTCATATCCCCGTTGCACACAATAACGCATTAACTTGTTGCGTTTCCCTGCTAACAACAAACACCTTGTTTACACTGTCATATCCATATGTGAGCTTCTGCAAGAAATCGTACATAATAAATGCGTTGATTACATATTTATGATAAAGAGCCAGGGTAGGCGACCATTGATTGTTTTTGTTTTCATCTAGTTTCACGGATATACTTTTATTGTACAACGAGAACATGCTATTAGAAACTATTTTCGTCATTATTTTCATTCGTTCCAGCCCTTCCAGAATTCTCGTAGAATGTGCAGCGGTCCGGCTGAAAGTAAATAACTGTAGACGTAAACTATAAGTTATCGCCGCCCTGACTTACGCAGGCGCTCCTTCTAAAAATGATCATAATGCACATATGAAACGTCCGTATCTTCCGAGCATATTGTTGCAACTACGCTGCAACGAGCATATTTACCCTTGAAACATACAATTACCACGTAACTCTATGGATGTTTATCACTTCATTGTGAATTACCCAATTAGCATGTGAATCATTATATATAACGAGTTTATATCAACCCTATACAGACTCGCTCAATGGAGCATCATAGTTAGGGTTGACAGAGCCTGAGCAAAACTGGTCCTTATATTATTTGCCGTTCATACGGCCCCCGGACGCTATTGGAGATTCACTCAAGTGAATCTATCCCCGTCCTCCTCTTATTCGTTCGACTTAACTACGGTGTTCCGATAGGCAAGTCTATTCATGGCGACCGCGGATATTACCGATTCCTGCAGTTATAATTCTGCTACTCTATTCACATATGTTCCTAATAAAATTCGATTGCGCTTACTTTGAGAGCTGCGAAAAGGGACTACTTATACCAAACGACTGAAACGTAGGATTCCGTTTCCTTCACACACAAGAAAAAGTAAACTCGTATCTTATTATGTAAAAGAGAAGAGTTTATTTTTGGTTTGTGTGAATGATACAAAAATTAGAATATATAAGGCTATTAGGTACTCACTCACAATCAGGCATAAAATGGAGAGTCGATTCGCAGTCTTGAGCAAACCAAAAATGCTCAGTCGCAACTTTTTCTACGCATTACGCACTAAAGTCATATCGCAAACGTTTCATATAATTATGCCCCTGTTTCGAAATATGGCCTGTGTAGTCGCCTCAGCCGTCTGTTCCTTTATATAATAAGATTAATTCGGAAGTCATAGAAAAGCGCTTACTACCTCGCATGTTTATTATACATTTCAGACATACTATATTATTATTTTATTATGCCACGTATATGCCAATTGCATCAAGAAGGATAAATCGAACAACTTGCCTGAACCATAAGCTGATGTTTTCTACAGTTGAAAGCCTTTTTGAATTCGGGCATCATTGCAAACATAGCATTAATGCGAATCATTGGAGAAGAGTGTTCACTGCAAAGTTTATGTGAGCATCACCTGCGATATTAGAGGTCTGCGACCGGATCCACCAAAGACTTCTCACCCGGGGTGAGAGTGAGACACGTTTTGGGTGACAGTTATATACCTCACCGGGTGAGAGGAGTTAGAGACTTTTATCAGCCAAGTATTCAAAACGGTTCAAATTGAATTGATCCGATCTCTTTTTAAAGGGACGCGGGGGAAATTTTTCTCCAAGTAATTCGTTTCATAGTTTTCTGAATAGTTAGATTTTAGGCCCATGTGAACGTGTTTCGCAGTTGTTTATGGGGGAAAACCAAGAACTGGTGTGTCTTTTTGGCATTAATGATCTCATTATATAAAGGAGAAAAAAGGTTTGGAATTTCTTTGTTTTTACGACCGCAACGAACACTATAATATCTAAAGTCATAAAAGTAGAGTGGGCCAAACTGATCCAACATAAATTTTTCTACGTTTCAGGCATTTAATTTAGGAATTATAACTTTTCAGCGAAGAATGTCCAATAGCATCTTACAGAATAAACATGTTTACATTTCAGGCACGATCATATACCCACAATTTTCACAAATGTAATTATTGAACGGTTTGCATTTTGCATACATAATTTTGGAAAAAAGTACTCTTGGTCCGCGTGTTGAGAAGATGCATATGGAAAGCACCACAAAATTGCCGTGGAGTAAAAAAAGAGTTGTTCTTTTGTGATATTCAAATCGTGGTATTCGTTTTCCTTCTAAATGAATTTATTTCTCCTGTCTACAAAGCGTATGTGTGTAACGAACGAAATAGTGAATTACAATCAATGGCATGGCAAGCAAAGAGCTCTATATCACATATGATCAGACCTTGTGCTCATTAAACTTCATTGCACTTGCTAGAGCAAACAGCCAACTTACCATCGTTCGGCTTCCCAAATAGCTATGCAACAATTCATATGCCGAGGTAAGGGCCAACAAATCAGGTCCATCTTCTTTCAAAGTAAGCTTTCCGCTGTCACAAGTTGTCTGTAATGTTTATTTATTGAAGGCGCTCACACAGTAAAAAGTGTCTATATTATTCTGTGAGAAAAAACTCATTTACACAATCTTGATTCAATTTCATAACATATGCAAAAAGGGATTATTCCCAAAAAAAAAAACCACTTTGACACTTTGACGTACGGTAAAGCAATATTTTTTGAAACATTTCATTTTCACAAACAAAGAATTGTGGCAAACAACCTAATATACTACTTATAAAAAATACTGTACCAAATTGAAGAATAGTAAGTACTATACTATCTCGTACCCCGCAAAATCTTACCTCAATCTAGGGAGATATACAAGCCAGTTGTAGGATACTACCAAACCCAAACATAAAAAGGCGTCAAGAACTGCATGCACCGTTGAATTTCTACTTTATTGCTTTATTCGTGGTACTCCATTTCTCTCTCCCGCGAGAACTAATTTAAAGGGAATGTCAACCCGGTTTTGCATGTTGAGCTCAAAAAAGCTTACGTTTTGAAGGTAAGGAAATAGAATATAAAAAATAACCAAAAACTTTTTGATGTGAATAAAATCAATTTCAAATCCCTCTAAAAAATTCCTTCAACATGGGATTCGGGCCTTGTGTACAGAGCTCAGCAAATTCGCTGTACGAGGGACCGTTTGTAAACGGGTCGCCGCAACGCACCCGTTTGCGTGAGTTGCGGCGTTTTTTGTTCACGTTTATGACAAAATTTCAAATATTTTATTCTGCCGCCATTTTCATGGGTATACTGTATTGCATTGGGCGCCTTTCGAGATTTACTTAGTCTGCGCCGGGATATGCCTTCAGAGAAGTATTGTCCCCATTGACATTCCCTTTAAATTTATAGTTGGAAAATGAAGAAAACTAACTAACCTTACTTTTAGCGGTTACTTTTAACCCTTAGAGTTTAAAGGGTCAGGCCCACCGTTTTGAACTTATATTTATTATTTGTTCATAGTTTTTGTAAAGGGTGTTTATTATAAAAAACGCACACTGAGTCTGAACTGGCTTCACCATCACGAAGCTTTTCACGTGTTTTCCTTACAGAGTATGCAGTACGGAAAAGCAATTGCAACTTTATTTCCTTACTGTGTGTGTCCCGAGGGTAGCCGACTGTATAGCCAGACTCATAAAGGACAGAAAAGAGCGAGGTACCCCCGGGACACACACAATAAGGAAATAAGGGTTTTATTCTCCAGTGAAACGGTTGCACACCACCTCCTATTTAATTATACATATATCAACAAACACCTTATTCTAAAGAAGGTGTTTGTTGATATATGTATGTACATAGTGAGTGCTTCCCGTGTAATAACAATCAGACCAAAAAGTTTCCAGATCGTGCTCATGGCTCACTGTGTGTGCATGTAATTGGCTCCTATTGGACAATTGGATTGGAATGTACGCTCTACTAGACAAAACGTATACCGTAGCCGGTAGGAAAAAAGGGCTTTGCTTTAGGCAAAGAGAGCTAGAGATGGTTGAGATAGCGATCACTAGTCTCTTTGCCTGAGCTCTTTTCCTGTCTGCTACATTCATCAAATAGAGCGGGGATTCCAATACTATTTACCGGCGTCTCCGGTTTATCCAGTAAAATAAAGCATTTTTTAGTAAGAATTTTCGGCAAATCAAACTAACCTCGCCCCACAAAATGCAGGATTTTTCCATCATACGCTTGAGGCATTCTATTTTTTTCAGATATGCAATATCAGTTGAAAAATTGGCGTTGTTCTCCCGTGACGGTTCCTTGACAAATGAATGGCTTATTTCGTGTGCGACGCCAAACCCATACTGTCCCATCTAAAATCTTATTATATGAAGGAGAAGAGGTTACTTTTTTGTTTGAAGCCTCGTGCGAACCCAACAAAGCCCAGTCTAAAGATTTGCTCGCTGGAATGGAACATACAAAAACCTTGGCCACGCGCGCGGTTCGAACTCATGGTGAACCCAACTAGCTGGAAACTCATGGTGAACCCAACTTCTGCGGATTATGGTCTTTCGCTATTCTTCCGATGATTCACATCCGAACGCTCTACCTGTTGAGCTATGCTAGCTTACGATGCGAGTCGGCATTCCCCTCACTACATAAGATAAGCGCACTTTAAATAGCAAATTTGCGTGGTCCAATTAGTCGCATCGAAGGCTAATAGAGGTCGTTTTTTGTGCTAATAGTCTAATATGGCCCGTTTTAACGGGGTGTATTGTATGTCGTCTAGTTGTACCCTAAACTAGACAACAACGTAATTGTGGCCTAAACGCTGGGAACGGTTGTTGAGTAGCAGCATAAATGGACTACCAACGGAAGCAGCACCATATAAAGATCTAGTTCAGTTCATTTCTCAAACCAAAACTTATGACTTCATCACAGAACGTTAGATAGACCAGGAGGGATCGAACATTATCAACTCTCCAAATGGCGGTTACAAAGTTATCACGGGCCAGACGCAAACCCAAGTCGATACGTTAGAGGCGAATGCGCTGGACATTGCGCTGGACAAAATTGCAGATTACGAAAAAAAATGAGTGGTAGCGCACTCGATATTGATTAGTTTGCCTGATTTTTTTTAAAGGGTCGCAGACACTACAAATTCGTCGCTTTTATTCGCTTTTCATTAAATATTCAAAGATATGAAGAAAAATACGGTTCCAGCACCAAAGTACAGGAAAACGAACTCAGGGAGAGAAATCACTGCGTACGAGTTTTCCTAATATACCGTAGTTTATAATTCCCCGTATTACGGTTGATAATAAATACCCTGCAGTGATAAACCACACGGCAGGTGCAACACTGCAGGTTGTTTATTCTCCAAGTACCCCTGGCAATTGCACGTATGTCCCCGCAACTGTAATTCACCAAAACCCATTCTCATTGATTTCTCTCCCTGATTTCTGTTATATGTCTTTTTAATAGCTTTTTTTCTCTGCTATATGTCTTTTTAATAGCTGCATATTGTTTTATAAATACTCTTGTATTTAAAAAAAATCGAATAAAACTGTTGAATTTGTAGTGACTGCATCCCTTTTAAGTAACAAACTTACTACAACGCTTATAGGTGTATTGGGCATAAAAGAAAGCAAAAAAAGTGTTTCTGCCATGGTCACGTGGTCCTCATCGTTCCATGCATTTTCAACACGCGTATCTGAAAGGTTACATTGCCTAAGAAGCAAAACGAAGTTCAATGTACGGAAACTACTAAACCTAAAACTACATGTGCCTAAAATTGTACTCGTGCTGATGTAAGGCTCCAATAATGTTCCTGAATAACACTTTTGCGTGGTTCGGCGCGCAAGGTGCGCACGGCACTATTACCACACTTTTCCGGCAACGTTTACGGCGCTCAAAGGATCCATAACTGCATTTGGCATTTGATTTGTCCACTGATGTCAAAAAAAGCACAATTGGGTTTATTGAATGACCTTGAGTCTTTATCGCAACAAAATCGTGGTGAATAATGTCGTCACTTTAAATGAGGAGGCTCACAAATAACAAGTACTTAGTTTATCCCCGTTTTCGAAAGAACATGGTAGATATAAACAAAAAAAAATGCGCACGAGCCCCCTAAAAGGAACTAAAGAGAGCGACCCCATCCTTTTAAAAACTCACTTGCTATTAATCCGTAAAGGGAATGATTTGTGGGGTTCCTGAGACCTTCAGTAAACTGAATGCAGGATACAATGGCGTGGTCACTAAATTATTATTATTATTATTATTATTATTATTATTATTATTATTATTATTATTATTATTATTATTATTATTATTATTATTATTATTATTATTATTATTATTATTATTATTATTATTATTATTATTATTATTATTATTATTATTATTATTATTATTATTATTATTATTATTATTATTCTATTATTCTCAAGCGCAGTTGGGCAGTATGCTCTATTGCGCGTGGCCATTGCGATATTGGCCAATCAGTGTGAATGGGCGTGCCAACTGCAATAGATATGATTGGCCATGGTAAATTGCTGAATAGTGTGTGAATTTTGCACTTGAAAATTAGAAAAAAATATCGCATCCTACTATATTTGACACGCAGTATCAGATGAAATCATCAAAAAGGGGGGTCATTTGAAATTGGCCTGAAGAAAATACTCCCCCGAAATGCGCAAAAATTCATTGCATGAGTCGGTGAGTTGAGTTCCGTGGATAAAAAACTAAGCAAAGTGGCACTTACGTAAAAGAAATTGAAGACACATTCTTTTTTAGTTCGAGGTAAATTCAATTCGAGTAAATTACGTGAGAATTCAGTTATCCACGATGTGTTTCAAAGACCGGCCGGTATTTCGCTTTAAAGGATCGCAGTCACTTCAAATTCGTATTTTTACTTCAATTATCCATAAACATAAAAAGGTACACAGAAAAATACATTTACTGTGCCAATTTACTGAAAATTTAACCCAGGGAAAGAAATCCCCTCGGTTGCGTTCTAATTACGTACAGTATGACAACGACAACTGAGACAGTAGAGCAGACACTTTCCCTCTTCCCCGGTTTTTCTTTGTTTTGTCATCATTGGCAACCGGCCAAGTCCCACTGCAATTTAGAAAACACCCCATTTTGTTTAAAATCAAAACTCAACCGAAGGGATTTCTTTCCCTGTGATAAATGCTCCGTAAATCGGTATTGGATAGGTATTTTTCTAGGTATCTTTTTATATTTATTGAAAATTGAGGTAAAAAGGCGAAATTGAAGTGACTGCGATCCTTTAATCTCTTCACTCCAAAATGAGCATTGGTCAAAACCTATATGACCGGCGTTGGCGTCTTTCTCTATGTTTTTGTTTTGTAATTCGAGACCCACTGTTCTTACTTACCACATAACTGTTTTTGTTGCTAGCTGTTTGAGCATTTGTTTGTAGAGTTGCAAAATTTTCTCGGGTTCGTGTGCAAATGCTGTTGTAACGGACAGTCGTTTTATTGCGTTCCCAATGTAGCTCATAAATTCATGAGAAAATTGATTCGAAGCCTGAAAGAGGTATTTTCTGAACTATCTTTGGAGAAAAACCCAAAAATGGGTGTCAGACCGCTTTAAAGGAGGAGGCACACGAGTTTTAAGTGTTCGTTTGGTTTTTTTTTCGAAAAAAAGAAAAACATTGTAAATAATCACCAAAAATATGCATAATCAAGCACGGAAATACACTTTAAAGAAATTATTTAATTTAAAAAACTGCCGTATGCTTTTAAAACCACCGGTAAAAATCAAAAATGCACGCATCGCATGTGCATAACAGTAGAACAAGCGTGCCTTTTGTTTGCACTACAAAGTACACATGCGGCTCGAGCGCAGTATTTTTAGCAACATAAGCCTTGTTGGCCCTGATATTTACACGGAGGCTGTTTTTGGCTGTTTTTTAGCCTACAACGTTTGCCTGAAAAATAACTAGTGACTACGGTCGAACATAGTCTGCAGAACAAAGCACGGAAATACACTGTAAATTAAAAAAAAAAATGTAAAATTTTTTTAATTTACAGTGTATTTCCGTGCTTTGTTCTGCAGACTATGTTCTTTCGATAAAAGGAAAGGAATCGAATACTTAAAACTCGTGAGCCTCCTCCTTCAAATGGAAGTTGTGTCCGTGAACCAATACACACCGTAATCCTAGTAATCGTCCAATATATGGCCGTGCTGTGTCTCGTCGAACGTTATTCCACTAATTAATCGATCGAATTAGTCGAATACCTCGCGGGAACTATAACATTTGGTTTTTTTTTGGCTAATTGTGGCGCGTGGACCCGGGCACAACTTTTTTAATCAATGAATTTCTCGCTGAAAACAGCGTTTTTCGGCGGATTTTTTTCAATACTATGTTTTTCATACTGTGCAGTTAATAAAGAAATAAAGAATACAGTATAAATAAGGGCCAAAACGGTGATCGCGTCCCTTTAATTCGAGAATTAGCGGTTTAGCATTTTTTCGAGGTTTCAAGAAAAAAACGACGAATTTTTTTATTTTTTTTTTTATTTTACAATTTATACTACACAATGATATATGACAACTACTTTTTGTCCTATAATAAACAGAATCCCAAGGGTCCTTCGACTTTCTGACAGGCAAACGTTCGTATCCATGCTAGCAAACAACCGAAAATTATATAAAATAAAATGTTGTTTTTCGCAAGCACAATTACATTTTAGTGAAGTGGGAATTAGCTCTCCAAATTTCGGTAAAAAAAACGGAAATTTTAGTGAAATCGGCCTCAGGGCCTTAAAGCGAAATGCTAGCCTCTTTGGAAAATTTGCATATGATAAGCAACTCCTATGTATCCTATGCTAATTTTGTACGATTGCCGTGGACGATCGTACAAAATTAGCATAGGATACATAGGATTTGCTTATCATATGCAAATTTTCCAAAGGGGCTAGCATTTCGCTTTAAACGATACCTTCACTTTTTTGATTATAATATCCTTCACATCGTTGTTAATTTGCAAGATACGCGTGAAATTCGCTCCATACAGTGGGCTTAGTGGTGATGTCCTCAAGGCGGTGAGCAACTGGATGCGCATAGGTAAATATATTGGCAACTTGTCGCCCTGGAGTAACAAAGATATATTAATTCAAAAATATGGTAAGTTCAGTATAGACCAAAAATATGGTAAACATCCCAACATTGACGTCAACTCCTTCCAAAACGTTACTCTTTAAAGGGACAGGCCCATCAAAGTAAACATATGTTTACGAGATGTTCATACTGTTTGCAAAGCATTTTTATTACAATATATACAACCCAAATTTCACCTTCGTTCACCCTGGGAAACTTTTTTCCGATGCGCTCAACGCATATCCGCATATGTATACCGTAAAACGGAAATTTCCAAGCTGCCTATGCAAATTTATCGTAAAATTAGACTGCGGTCAAAATTTGCATACACAGCTTTGAAATCTGCAGCCTTTCGGTATACATTTACGTTGAGCGCATCGCATCGGAAAAAAGCGTCCCAGGGTGAATGAAGGTGAAATTTGGGTTGCATATATTGTAAAATGGGGTTTGCAAGTATACCCGATTTTCCTTGCAAGTATCGAAAAATTTACCGTATCTTGGCACTACACGAGCATATCTACAGGCAGTTTTTACGACCGATCGCCACGGGACCAATTGTTCAACAAAAAGTGTCTTTGATGGCGGATTTTCTATAGTGCGGATGTGTCAAAATTACGGTTAAAGTGTGTAAAAAGCACACGATTTTGCGAATTGATACTTGCAAGGAAAACTCGCGGTTTTTGGCATACTTGCAAACCCCATTAAAAATGCTTTGCAAACAGTATGAACATCTCGTAAACATAGGTTTAATTTGATTGGCCTGTCCCTTTAACGAAAAAAAATAACGAGAGATTACAATTCCATTTGCAAGTCGACAGTTAAGTCTTGTTCATTTAGAATGGGGTTACCAGGTTATAAATGATTAATGTTTGTTTAGGATTTTGTTTGTTCCAAAACAGAGACTGTTTCTTTCCAGACTTGCGCTGCTCATTCAGACCCTGGTGTCGCTACGCCTACAGGTAGTCAACGGAACCCAGTTCGTAAATTGTATATTAAACATCATATTATAGTATAAAGGGATCGAACGTCCGATTTTCCCGATTTTCTCAATGGACAAAAAAAAACTTACATACTCTCCTAGTAATTCAAAAATGCCGTCCACTGCTGCTTGAGCCTTCTGAAATTTTTGCCATTGTGTAACACAAAAACTTATTACCATTCTTCCGGGCGAAGCAAAGTTGTATGTTGCAGCATTTTGCATTGCGTGATGTAATTCAGTGCTACACTGATACGTATACAGCGCGCTACGAACGTAATAAACATCCCTCACTTTCTTTTTGCAGTGCTACTTTTCTTGAATTGCCCCCATCCCTTTCACCTTTTCGGTAATGTTTTGAGAGTGTTTCACGCAACAGTTTGGGGAGGGGGGGGGGGAGTGTTCCCCCCACCAAAACGGTAAACAAAGTCGGTGAAAAAAATAATGTTCCCGCGCATCAAATTATTTTGTGGGTAACACCCCCAAGCTGTTGCGGCGCGCGACAGCTTCGTTGAAAGGGATGGGGGCAATTCAAACTTTCAAACTGCCCCGTATTTTATTTTTGGTATGTATTAGTATTGTTCATCCCCATAAAAAACCACAATTTGTATAAAAATTTCCAAATCAAGGATCCCGGAGCCAAAAATACATTTCAAGTGACCCCTGTTTTTGATGATTCCATCTGATTCTCCATGTCAAATATAGTAGGATACGATATTTTTCTTATTTTCAAGCGCAAAATTCACGCAGTATTCAGCAATTTACCATGGCCAGTCATACCCAACTATTTATCGCAGTTGTCACGCCCCTTCGCGCTAATTGGGCAATATGCTCTATTGGGCGTGGCAATTGCGATATTGGCCACTTTTACTAGCACATCGGGTAAAGTTACTGAGCTCGTCTTAGTTTTCATTTATCTAAGATGTACCCAAACTAACTGATTCAAGGCCTCTTTTTCACGATAAAATGTTTTACAAATTCTCAAAAATCGGGGCTAGTCGCGTTACGTAGAATCTTACATTGTCAATGCCAGATTGTGGAGTTACGCGTGTGGAAGTGGCCTTCTTTTCAAAATAATCTGCGAAAGACGTGATAATTTCTCCTAGCTCTGGGTCATCTCGAGGCACCATTTTTCTTCCTTCTTGTTGCACTTCATAAACACTTTTCAACATTACTCCAACTAAATGCTCATCCGGCGAGATGCCCACGGGACACGTCTGAAAATAGCACCCCTCAAATCATTACATCTAGTCCCAATCGCATAAACTACGTCGAATACATTTGCAAACGAAAAAAGTGAGTTTCCTAAAAATAACCCCCAATAAGAAAACACGAACTATGTATACATATAGAAAACGGTAGCCTTCTGGGCTAAACTTCACATTACCCACACAACATTGATTGGTGATTTAATGAAATCTACTATTATATAAAGGAGAAGAGTTTGTTTATGATTTTATATTTATGATGTTGTTTGTTTATATGTGCACAACGAAATCCTTTCTAAAGCTTTTCTGGCACAGATTGAATAAGAACGAGAACGTTGGATCTTCAGTGTCCATTCGCGCTAATTGGCCAAATTCCTTACCCAGATTCACAACCTCCTATCAGCGCGTATAGGCAAGGGCGTGACAAGTGCGCATGTATTTAAAAATTGCGCAAAAATAAAGAAAAAAATAGTATTAGGCGATATTTGGAACTGTAACCATGAAAAAGGGTCACCTGGAATGAGTCTGATCCTTAAATTGATTTAAATTAAGTAAATGAATTGGTTGGTGCTGTGGAGTATTGTATGGCTCGTGTGGAATTCTCACAAAACACTGAACACTCGGGTGGGGCACATCTTGTGGTCATAGTTTCATAGTGTAGCAAAATGCTAATCGTAACTCACTTTTTTTACTTTACGAGTGTATGAAACAGAACACTTACATGTCTGTAAAAATTATCACATGGATTGATCTTGAAATTTCGATGAGTTTTGAGGAACCAGTGAATGTAGTTATCATTGAGAAGATTTGAACCACATACGCATACCACGCTAAAAAAATGCACTCATTTTGATTCCACGATAGTTATTTTATTATTTCCTTCAAGGTGTATTATATATATATATATATATATATATATATATATATATATATATATATATATATTATATTCATTATTATATTATTCACAATATATTCACAATATATTCACAAATATATTCACAATATATTCACAATATATATATATATATATATATATATATATATATATATATATTCATTATTATTATATTCACAATATATTCATTCCTTTCTTTTCGATAACGGCGTGGCAGGGCTAGAAAGTGTTGTGACAGACATACAGAGGGTTAATGACTATACGGAGAATCTTACGGGCAAAGGAAAAAAACTTTCTAGCCCTGCCACGCTGTTTCCCACTTGCTTGGCGTACCGTTTAACTAGGGCTGTGGTGCACCAGTTGTTTTTATAAATGTGAGGGGTTATTTTCGGAGCATGCCCCTGCCGCAATTAATATAACTTGAAGTATTATGAAGATTTTAGGCTACAGCATCAATACAAAGTATTCAAAATGGCGCAACTCCTAGTGACCCCAGCCTTCTGAGAAACATAAAAAGGTTTTTGGCCCTTCTCAATAATTCTAATATGAAATTTCTGAACAGTATGACGCATATTCATTCGAAACGATGATCAAAAAGAACTTTCCGATAAAGAAAGAACAAAAACAAAAACAATACTAATTTAAAACAAACCTTAAAATGCAGAAAAGTAAACGAATCCACATGGTACAGTCGACAAACAATGGTCCCGAAAAATAGACATGTTCATTGCAACAAAATGCTAAATTAGCATGATGGACTGTGCCTTCGGCGACTTTAGAATTGGTGTGTATGTGTTTTAATTTAGAGTCTAATCCTAATTTGCATAAGATCATATAAGCGAAAATTTGGGTGACAAATAAAATCCGAAGTTTAGCCGCGCCATATTAGGTTTATTTATTTACCAGCCGTTCGAAGGGTCCACTCGACTCTCCACTAGACTAATGGTTGCAAATTTACCATTGAAGATGCTCTGTGTAGAGCAGAGGGTTGCCCGTTTAGGCTAGCATAAGCTGAGCAGGTGAAGCGTTTTACTGTGAATAGAGAGATTGTGTGCCTGTGGGTTCGATTCCCACCAGCGGCAAAGATTTTGTTGATTTTGTATGTTCTCTTTCGATTGCGGTCATATATTTATGAAAAAAAAAAATGATAAACTCTTCTCATTTTAATAGTAAGAAGACCAGGTTTATTTATTCCGTTTATTTATTTATTTACCAGGTCGTTAAACGCCGCCTGACAATGAGACGACTTTCCAATAGTACACCTGCGAAACTTCGGCAAAAATGGGCTTATTTATAAGAAACGTGTGAATTCTGAAGTATTCATAAAAAAAAGCGTATGAAGCCTCAGTACGTTTATTTTGTGCAGCTGCGAAAGTTGGTTACTAATACCAAACGCGTGAAACGTAGAAAAAATTTTTTCAAACAAAATTACAAACACTTCTCCCTACAATAAACTCAGTCTACTGAGTCTACTAGGCTTGAAGAGACCTGTTGCCGAAACAAAACTGAATTCCATGCATATATTTTTTTCAGCACTGTATACGTACAACGTACAACACAAATAATACAGCAATAATATTCATCTCTTCATGACAAGGGGCAATATTCAATATTATGATGCTTGACCTCCATCTACAGGCTGCCCTATTATTTCCAATAACTGAACTACGCTGATCAAAAGACAGCCTATTAATACAAAGAGGGAATGATAAAACGTACAAAACTAATTATACTAATAAGAAGAATATTTATCGTCGAAGGGACTGTGTGGTCTGTGGTCTTTTTCCAATTAGAGCGAAGAGTGTCTGAAATAATGTTAATGCAAAGACGATTAAAGAGTTTCTTGATTTGTTCGCGTAAATGTTGTGCTGAAATATCTTTTTATGAAAATATTCAAAAAACTGGAATCTTTGAAACACCACCCGGAGAGGGAATCATAGGCTCCGAGCAATTTGTCATATGCAATTCGTAGTCTCTAGTGCTAGTGCTCAGAACCTCTGCCGCCGAACATATTCAAGCTGTATTGTACGCACTTTCAATAAATGTGCACACTCTCGAATCCTAGTCATACAATATTTAATTATTTAACAAAAAAAATTCCTAGTTGTAAGTTCTGCTTGTCCTTTTCCGAACTTTTACGCTTTTGTTTCAGATCCAGTTCGATTTGTCTGAACGAGATTATCTGATTATCTCGTTGTTAGAAACTCAATCATTGAGCATCATAACAACTCTGTTTCAGAATCCCTGGATACACGCGTCTTGGTTCAAAATCGTGACAGTACTGTATTCTATAATTGTGGGTTGTGAGAGAATTGTATTCTAAGATTGTGTGAATTGCATACGTAGGTCGACGGAAAGGTAATGTTGCCTTGTTGTCAGACTATGCATACTTGGCTCACTAGATGTCTGCATACAAACACTAGATGTCTGCATTCAAAATCCATCAAAAAAGGCCCATCAAAATAAACCCATATTTTGCATGTTTTTATAATTTGTGTAAAGGTTTATTATGATATATGTACCCTAAATTTCGGCTAGACTTTATCCCGCTGAAATTTTTCGGTGTCGATAAACGGAAAAGTATACCGTAGAAGACACACAATTGCACCTTTATTTTCTTGTCGCGTGTCCCGGGGGAATATGTCTATATAGACAGATAGTCTCCCGGGTCCCAATCAGAGCGAGGTATCCTCGGGAGACACGGTAAGGAAATAAGGGTGCAATTGCTGGTCTTCTACGGTATACTTTTCCGTTTATCGACACCGAAAAATTTCAGCGGGATAATGTCTAGCCGTAATTTAGTGTACGTATCTTATTATATAAAGGAGAAGAGTTTACTTTTTTGTTTGTGTGAACATAACGAAGTCTTTTCATAAAGAAAATTTTCTATTGGCAAATAGCATACAAAATCTTTGCCCCAGGCGAGATTCGAACCCACAGCAGCGCACAATCTCTCGATTCATAGTCCAACGCTCTACCCGTTAAGCTATGCAAGCTTATTTCAAGGGGAATCCTCTGCTCTATACAGCACCTTCAATGGCAAATTTGCATGGTAGCATTAGTCGAGTGGAGAATTCGACTGATTATTATACATTTCCACAATCAGAGACGTGTGAAAGTGTGGGAGGAGAAAGAGACGAGAGTTAACTTTTTACACTGTAGCAATTCTTTTTAAATAGGGAAACAATCGGCCGAAGGCCGATTCCTCCAGTCGGAGAAGAGGCCGTAGGGCTCTTCGAACGGCTGGTATTATAATAAACCCCCTTTATACAAATTATAAAAACATTGATATTGTATGTAAAATCATGTCTCTATGCAACAACTCACCCGGTTCTTTCCAAATTGTGCGCCGTCTAGGCCAAGCACGTTTTAATTATACTCGCCCTATTCCTTGCTCTACTATGTTCCTCTCCGACCCAAAGTGCCGACCCAACTAAAGCGAAGTCCGACTCTGGGCGGTCCTAGTTTCCGCCCCGGGTCGAAAAATTTGAAAAAGGCGTGGGAGTTGGATCGGCAAAACCACTGTTTGGAGTCGGAGTTGGGTCGGCACCACCACGGTTTGGAGTCGGCACCACCGTAATTTGTACAGAAGCGTAGCCCATAAATTACACTACATAACGGGAGGAAATGTTTATTGCGAATAATACATACACAGTATATGACTAAACATTCAAATTTGACGGTGTTTTAGCGAATCTTCCAGTATTAGTATTAGTATCAGGCAGCAGAATGCATCTTTGATGTTGTGAACTTCCATGGAGCTGGCCACCAGTGTCTAAATGTATTAAATTAAATAGTAAAGGAAAGTATAATATTTCTGCGTCATTCTGCGAAGATTACAAACTATTAGTAACATATACTTCTACGGCTGAGTCTATCTGACCGATGGGAACCCTATTCTTACGACATCATAAACTTACTTTATCGTGTTTCCTTCCGTTTGTTTGCTTGCTTGAACGCGCACAGTAAGTGAAGCAATGGTACCTGTGATAGCAATAAGTTAATAGAGGAAATAATAAAGGAAATAGAAACAAATTATAAAGAAACCAAAAATTTGTGCAGGACTTCAAAAAATTTGAAAAAATCATCGTGAAAAATGCGATGTGCATGCGGAAGAGCTGCAAGCGCGCAAGTTGGGTCGGACCTGGGTCAGACTTGGTTGGGTCGGACCTGGGTCAGACTTGGGTCAGTTTGGCTGGCATGCGTTCGCTGCTGCTGTCTACTGTACTGCTACACTATTTGTACTGCTAAAGGGTCGGCACTGCAAATTTCAGCCATATTTAGCGTCGGCGGTGGGGTCGAAAGCCACAATTTGGGCGCGCATTGGGTCGGAGATTAACAGAGTATGGCTCCTGTTTTTCGTGTTCCATTTTTTAAGGAATTGGCCGAAATGATCAAGAAGACCCCGGATTTGGTTCACATCATTGTTCGCCGCGCCGAGACAGCTCAGCAACGTAGAGAAGGTTTTCTCCGCCGCCAAACTGCACGTGAGAAAGTTGAGGTCAAAGTACAACCAGTGGTGACGTCATGCGAACAAGATCAGCGCATGACACCCCAGGCAATTGAAGGACCCCGCAAGGAAATTAACTCTCAGTCGCCTTTGTCCTCTCCCCTGGTTATCGATCACAACGATCACAGATGATCTTGTTGATACTGACTATGACCAACCCGTTACTCCTTCCCTCAAAGATGATCTTATGGAGATTCGTGCAATGCTTGCTCCATTTAGGAACATTAAATAGTTATTGTGCGCATCCATTTCAATTTCGATCTGTTTATTGTAGTATTTCAATATTCCCATTTTTATATACATATTAATTGTAACTTGAATCAATTATGATTTAGCACCACATAAGAAGCTAGACCTCTTGAATGTGTCTAGCCTGTGAGTGTTTTTATCTCTCCTGTTGTATTTTATAGTATGTAATGTAATTTTTGGAATAAAGAGTTAATAATAATGCAACATATAGGTTTATTTTGATGGTCCCGTCCCTTTAAACACAGTAATTAAAAATTGCCGATATAAAAGGTTTAAGCGCAAACATTACGTTTCATTTTCCTCTTTCTTGTTTACTTTAACTTTATGGCGAGAGCTTGTTGTCTGTAGGCCTGCTGAAACGAGTTTCAGCAACATTTGCTGATGTCAAAAGGCGTACTTCCGTCAACACCGCGCGGTATTTACGCTTACAGTTTCACAATAATTTACCTCTGTTGTAACATTGCAATCAGGTGAAACATCAGGTCAGGTTCATTGCAATCGTGAATCACCGTTTTTGACAGAAGTACGCATTTAATAACATACCTTCTTGATATCAATATTTTTTGAAATAAATAAATGTTGTTGAAATAATTTGGAAGATTGTCTCCGCACACGTATCCCATTTATAACATCGAATCGCTACACACACACCGCAGTAAAATGATTCACATCACATTGTGCAAGTCATCAGGACAATACTTTATTTTAGACATGTTTTCAGCCTAGAAAATATGTAAGGTTTCGAGGCCATTGTATAGATGGAGATGGGTAGTGGAAAGGAAAACCAGGGGCTTCTGAAATAAACAAAAAGATCACTCAGTTTTCTTAGGGGTACTATTTCCCCAATTTTTCATTGATAAGTCTTCCAGATTTTTTGAACAAATAGGTTTTGAAAAAAGTAATCACCACCAAGTGCCACAGCGAAGACGCCAGCGAACAGCAGGAATACGAACAAGAACTTCATATCTAAAGTAAAGAAAATAATCAGCATTGATTCTAGTTTTTCAGCCTGACACAGACGAAAATATTGGTAGTAATAGAAAATGGGAATGCACACATATGAACGGTGTCCTTTGAAATAAACTCCTTTTATATTTGCAAATTTTAATTACTTGGACCGATATATTCGGGTGGTTTAATAAAGAACCACACAAAAATATGTAGAGCGATGCAATATTACCTTCCTTGGCCTACTTTTCTTCCAATAAACGGTTATGTGAACTCCATAGCTAGAGAAAAAAAATATAACCTGTGAATTTATAATGCGATCTGAGCGAATATTTCGCACCGTGATACTGTGCAACAACCGTCTTGCACGGAAACAATGCGCACGGAGACGCGAAACGAGTTCGTCAGGTACTCATGAATGAGAAGACAATAGACGTAGCTAAGGAAGGGCGATGCGCGTGGCAACATAAAGGCGCCCGACACCAGTTTGAAGCAGTAATCAAAGACTAAAGACACGGAAATCCAATCCACTAAATTGCACAGAAACGCCAAGCCTAAACGGATACCTCTTCGATTTCATACCTCTTCGTTACCTCTTCGATACCTCTTACCTCTTCGATACCATACCTCTTCGAAACCTCTTCGTTACCCGCGACTCGGCTAGTGAATACCTTTCCCATATTTAGGGGTGAGCCCGAAGGACCACCAAACTAAAGGTGTCGATACTGTATTAGCTTTTCACGAGGGGACAAGATACACAGCCTTTTGAATTCGAGGGGCCCCAAGTTTCAAAAATATATCGCCCAAAACACATAAAAGCTATGTAAGCTTAGGCTACGTACATGAATATACTTCAGATCAAACCACGCACAGTATCCCTTTAAACTAAACCTTAAAACCTAATCGTGTCAGCTTCCCGGAAACCTTGCTTTTGGGAAGTTGCACGTGTGTGTAAGGCTCTTTTCTGAACGAAATCGTGTAATAATGCAAGAAGATAAAATAACGCCTTTTCAAGCGAAAAGAATACCCATTGGTGCTATTAAAAGGTGTTATAACTCTTCATAGTCGCAAATTCGCCGAATGGATAGTAAAATAGAAGCCGAGAAAGGAAAGATTCCCTGCGTTCTTTTCAATTTCACCCTCAGCTACAGAATACGTGTATGACAGTATGACGGTGTGACCCATGTACAAATTGTCCGTGGTCTGACGGCTGATAATTTTTAGCACCCTCTACAACAAGGAAGTGTGTTGTGTGCCCAACCAGTAATACCCAAAAATTCAAAAACAACTTTTATTATTTGCTAAAGACAAAATACCCGTCTATTCGATAAGAATATGGAAGGTGGCCCAACAATATTTCCTGACATAATTACATAACTGGATTAATATATTATACTGCTGAACCGACACATCATAATACTGAATACATGTGGGGCCAATGTGGCAAAAATGTAGGCATTGAAATGCTGAACATAGGCTATAATATGGGTTAGCAGTTGTTACCGACGAATTGAGCGCATACAAAAAGAATAATTGTTTTCAGCATTAAAGTTCTGACGTTACATTATGGTCATACGTTGGAATTGATAAGTGAATTTTGCGGCTCAATGCGCCTCGGAAGCTAGCGGAATAAGGAGCAAAAATAAAGTTTCAAAAAATCTTTACAACGAAATAATATAATTATAAACTTTCGAATCGTCCACAGAAGATTTAGGTGCGTCAAAGCACCAATCACACTTGCATCGCTCGTTTGCTAATTGGAGACTTGTTTTTTTTTTACTGGTGTACATACGGTTGACAAATGAGAAAATTATTACTTCATGCAAAGTGAACGCACAGGAAAGACGATTCAAGCCTTATACCGACCGCTTTTTGAACTGTATGGCGTACAACTGCATTCCAAAGTATTTATGATACGGATTTTTGTTCTAACGATAATCATGGCACGATCATTTACGAATGGTCAATAGGAATGCAGTTATCCAAAATCCGTTTCAAAAACCGACTGTCATACCGCTTTAACAAAAATACTCCTTATTGGTGGAGTTTGTCATGTGTGAATGTACGAGGGGCTCCTCCGAACGGCTTGGGCTGTATTGTTCAACACCTTCGTTGGTCTTGTAAACTCCCTCAGGCCGTGATCTCATATAACATATGAGAACACATAGTGATAATAGAAGAACTCCGCCCAGAATTGCAGCTCCAATTGCTGAAAGGAAAGGATTAAAGCGGATTGTGCTGTGTTTGCTAAACATCATCATTACCAAGGACGAAATGCAACAGTTTGTGCCATTCTGGAAATTTGAGGCACAAAATCGAGCATAATTCGAAATAGTACATAAGAATGCCGTTGCTCAGCATGTTTTCCAAAACAACGTGCCTTACGCGTCAGCTTATGACAGGTAAAGAAAGTAAGATCACCAACTTGTAATTGACAACAGTGTTGTCGTACTGTATGCCACAGGAGATATCGATAGCTTATCAAATGGATTGTTCGTGGTTTCTTCGATGCGCTGTTCTCTGAAGGATTTTTTTAAATAAAATAATGGTATAAAATAATGGTAGAGGCTAGCCCCTTGTTAGAGACCTGTGTTAGAGAACATTCTATCCTGTCCCGTCATTACTTGATTTTACTGAACTTTTGTGTGTTTCGTTCACGGATTGATATATTTATATAGTAAATATTTCTATAAAATGTTGAGCAAAGGGATAATTGTTGTGACTTTAGTGAACAAGATTAGTTTCACAGCTCATCGGAGTAAAACATAAAAAACAGAGTAAATACATACAAATAAGTCGGCGAACACATTCCAAACCCGAGTTGCGCCGTGTATTTCAATCTTGAAGATTTCGCACTTTTCAAAGGAAATGAATTTCCCACTCTCAAACGCGACAAGCAGCCAGTGAAGTCTAAAATACAATACTAACTTTAGTTAAAAATATTTTTTTTTATATCAATAGTACAATCACAATTTTCATGTATCAAAAAAGTCTATCACCGTTAGTAAATGTATACTAATTGTTACCTAAAAATATGTACGTTTTACTCCGTTTATTACGCTATTAGTTAACAACACGCTTTATAATAAATACTGTAGTTTTATTGTTTTAATTGAACTTACTTGAATCCACGATGTCCCAAACGTTCAGAGAGCCGAAAAATGTCCAATTTCCATCAATTTTTAGCGTTACATCCTCATCAATCTGTAAAAAAAGGAAAGAAAATTGTGATCTTCTCCGTTTCTTTGGAGACAAAAACATCCAACTTGTGGGCAACAATCCTAGGTAACAACTCTAACTGGATAATGCAGACGTGATATGTATAAAGATAAAGATAAAGAGTACCGGGTTATATCAACCGAATACGCAGAAACGGTGCACCGGGGTCCGCTTCATTTATGAAGCCGGACGAACTGGCCTTTAAACTTTAAACTTCCCGGAGGCCAATTTTCTCGGGAAGACGATTCATCTCCGCCAGTTTTACCCAGCTACCAACTTTTACACCTTTGGTGAGGTGAAGGGGTTCCGGGCCGGGATTGAACCAACGACCGGCGGCGCGGGGCAAGGCGCTTGCCACTGCGCCACGCCCCCTCGATATGCATAAATCATTGGTAAATAGATATTGTATGAAATAAAGCCTACATTTAGTGTGAAGCTTTGTTTGTCGGCACAGAAGCTGATGTCATGAAGAAAGTTGTCGTTTAATATAACTGTTTTGTCTGACTTTCGATGCGTGAAGAAAAAGCCGTCCCACGCCCACAAGTCAATGTGACCTGAAGAGTAAAAAAAATAATACTGTAAAAAAGTAGTAATATACGAACACGTTTTCATGACAAACAAAGTCTTCTGAAGGAATCCTAGGATTTAAATATTATTATTTTTTTTATATTTTTTTGGATTTCATAAGATGGTAAAACTGAGAACCCCAACCGTTTCGCTGCCATAATCCATAATGACCGAATAGAAATTAAATAACTTTATAATACCTTTTGGTTTACGAGCTCACAGCAATTACCCCAAGAACTTTCTTCTTTGTTGCAAGATTACCTTGTGCATTGATAGACAGGTTGAACTTGGCCTCGCTGAATAGCGCCTTCCCTCTCAGCAGGCTCACATTGACCGACGTTGTCTGAATTGCGAGCCGATGGCAAAATGCCTGATGGGCGGGATTCTGCCACGGGATCTCGAGGGAACTATTCAATGGAATCCACACGCCGTACTCTAAAAAAATACACTTGGCAAAGAACACACAATCAGCCGGCTAATATTTTTCGGATTAGTATTGTTCGGACAAGCTTATGGGTTGTACTCGGCAGATTCTTTCTTCGGACCATTCCGTCTCCCTGGAACCACTCACGGCGGAACTGCTTGGCGGCACCATCAGAGGTGCTGGTCCACTCAATGGTGATACGGTCGTTATTGGTGTCGTTATTATTATTATTATTATTATTATTATTATTATTATTATTATTATTATTATTATTATCTCATGAGAACGTGCAACACACTAAACCCCAAGTCTGAGAAAAATGACAGTCTATTTTGATCTCACCTCTAGTGCAATCGGCTCCCCCGAAAGGAGTCAAAGAACAATCACACGTGAAGGAATCATATCCGTCCACGCAGCGGCCACCATTTGCACAAGCATTTTCTCTGCACTCGCCTTTCTCTCCAACCTGAATAAGTTTATTATTTATTTCAGTATCAATCCTTCTGCAAATCGTTAGGACATTGCTAAGATAAACCTGAACATATGCTTTTATATACTACAAAACAATGTGAAACATGAACAGTTCCTTATTTACTTCAACCACAAAACACGCCACTAGAGCGTGCGCCATTCAATACATTTCAAGCGTAGTTCAATACGTCGTTCTAAGCTTATGACTTGATCGCACAGGTGCTGAGCGTTAGGCGATGCGTTCCAGATGACAAATTGCTCGACATCTTTGGGTTATTCGCTATACATTGAATTCGCTGTAGGACTCGGCGACTGTGTTCCTGGTTGTACATAATAATTCCCTACCACTATTCCGGTCCCATGATCTCGCTTGACCATCGTTGCCAATTGCAATTCTTCTCCACACAAATAGACATTCCGAAGCACTCCGGCAAAACCGACCGAACCGCGGGAGTGACGGGAGCCTGGAGGTATTCAAATGTATTCCCCACCAACTTTCTAGACCAGGGCTTACGGTATCGAAACGAAACTCAAAATATGCACAAAAAGAGCTGCTTCTTTGTTAGCTAGAAGGCCTATATTTATTGCCATGGAGAGCGCAGGTTGAAGGTTGAATATAATACAGGGTAACTGCAGCACGTTATTATGTGTTATGAAATAACAAACAATACGTAGCATGAGCTTACCAACGGTCCACTGGAATGGTGTCGGTAATACAATGGAAGCTTCCCTTTGGACAGTGGTGCCATCGACACTCAGACGCATCTGAAATAAGGCATGCATTTGTTTATTTACCTTTTACGTTAACCTTTTAACCTTTAACCTTTGTTATAATTAATGTTGATTGTGAGGCAACAACTTATTCATAAGAGTCTCAGTGACAGCTTCGTCATCAACTACCGATAGCATGGCTTACCTAACTTAATGACTGTACCTGTAACGGAGTCTGGCCACGCATTTTTCTGACGACTTAAAAGGATTGTTTCCCTGTGCAACCTACTCAATGCTCACTACCTTGTTTTATTGCAATGTGATCTATATGAGCAGACAAGTAAACGAAATCTCAAAAGTCTACTCACTCCTCTATTGTCCACCTCCCAATATACGGAATGCCACTCGCCATCATTGTACTCAGATTTTGAAGCAATTATTTCACTCCTCCCGCCAGTCACCACTTCACCGACTATTCGGCCGTCTGAAATAGTGTTCATTAATAAATATATTTTTGTTTCGTTCTGTTTCGTGAGATTTTTTTCATGCACCTAAGTGTTTACATAATTAGGGTATCAGTATCGCGAATGTAGTATTATGCACGTTGATATTTCTAAAGTAATACACTAGCAGTCAAGCCAGTGATGGGAGAGCTGTACTCAGATGACAACAGCACATTAATGATATATATATATATATATATATATATATATATATATATATATATATATATATATATATATATATATATATATAACGATTTCATTTCAAATAGTAATGGTTCAATTTTACCATCAATTCTCAGATGCATCCAGTGCAGCGAATCAATGCTCTCCCAAGTGAATACCGCCAGATTTGTATGGGTAAATTTAATGTGGAGCAGTAGGTCAACAGTCCGTCCCGAAACGGTTTTCGTACCGGTAACGCGAGCATCCCGAGAAGTGAACGTCACTGGTTCGAAGACAACTGAAACAACACGTGCTTTATGGGGTTTGCGAGTATGCTGAAAAGTTACCGCATCTTGGAACTATACCGGAATACTTTTTTAAATTTTTCACATTATATATGCATGTTTCGCGGAGAAATACGGTAGTATTTACAGAATCACCCCGAATTTTTGGGATACTTGCAAACCCCATTACTGAAACCTTGCAAAATCACCAAGATCGGATAAAAACCTGCGCTGGACAGACCAACAACGGTACTCACCTTTACTCTTGCAGATCAGCGGTCCAATAGATACATTTAGCGCCGAATGTACGGTGGTTCCTCCAAGGAATAGAGCCGTTATGGGAAGAAGTTGTGAATATTGATTGATTCCCTCGTCACGACCGTCTTCCCCACTGTCGCAATTGCACATACTGAAAGGCAACTATTTTTTTGTCAATCTTACATGGACCTCTTGAGGTTTCTCAATAGGAGGTTACGATAATTACATAATTTCCGTGACAAACATCTCTAACAAAAAAAAACCAACCGATTATGAATACACGTTGAATTGACTGCGCATCCACACATTCGAGAGTAGGGTGGAGCCTGGAATTTGGTTGATTTTAACTAGACTTTGAGACACACTGGAATAACGTATAACGGTGCACTTGTATGCAATCCGAAACCTCGATATCGTGATGTATGCATCATGCCATGGAGGGCAGCAGTGTGACTCAACTACGGTATAACTGTCTCTTTATTTACTAACCTCTCCCCACTGCAATCCATGTTTTTCATTCCTGGTCGCGTACCAACTGGAGGGAGTTCTTTCATCACCGAACGTCATCAGACGCACGCCCCCACGACATCCGTAAGACATAAACTGTAATGTGGACAATTAAATAAATAAATAAACATACATAAATAAACAACAAACATACAACCTAATTGTAAGCCTAAGCCGTGTACGTTTACTCAAGGGTGGTACAGTACAGTGTCATTTTTTTGCTTATGATATATTCCGCAAAGGTTCAGCCCAAACATCTCTACTCCTATATATTGAAACGTATGTTGAACATCTATACTACCATATTTTGAAACGTATCTTGAATTATACACTACCATATATTAAACGTATGCTAAACATCTGCACTACCATATATTGAAACGTATGCTAAACATCTACACTACCACTATGAAACGTATGACATCCATTATGAAATGTTGAACACACTACCATATATGGAAACATATGTTGGACATCTACACTACCATATATTGAAACATATGTTGAACATCTACACTACCATATATTGAAACATATGTTGAACATCTACACTACCATATATTGAAACATATGTTGAACATCTACACTACCATATATTGAAACATATGTTGAACATCTACACTACCATATATTGAAACGTATGTTAAACATCTATACTACCATATTTTGAAACGTATCTTGAATTATACACTACCATATATTAAACGTATGCTAAACATCTGCACTACCATATATTGAAACGTATGCTAAACATCTACACTAACATATATTGAAACGTATGTTGAACATCTTACACTACCATATATTGAAACATATGTTGAACATCTACACTACCATATATTGAAACATATGTTGAACATCTACACTACCATATATTGAAACATATGTTGAACATCTACACTACCATATATTGAAACATATGTTGAACATCTACACTACCATATATTGAAACATGACATGTTGAACATCTACACACCATATATTGAAAATATGTTGAACATTTACCTACCCTATTGAAAATATTGAACATCTACACTACCATATTAAACGTATGTTGAACATCTACACTACCATATATTGAAACATATGTTGAACATCTAGACTACCATATATTGAAACGTATGTTTAACATCTCTACTCCCATATATTGAAACGTATGTTGAACATCTACACTACCATATATTGAAACGTATGTTGAACATCTACACTACCATATATTGAAACATATGTTGAACATCTAGACTACTTTGAAACGTACGTTGACCTTCTCCACTCCCATGTGAAACGTTCAACATACGCTTCAATATATCTGAGCGGAGATGTTCAAGATACGTTTCATATATTTCGACAAGGCTCCAGGAATAAGTGTCTTCGGAAGAAATTGCGCGCACCTGTTGACATGATTGGAATCCCTCCACCAAAACGTCCAATTCCTCATTTCCCAATCGATAATCCAACATTTTCTTCACTGTTCCCGGTGGGTGGTCTCCTGTGACAATCAAAGGTGTGGACAGGTCATGAGGGAGGATTGACGTCACCTGGAAGATTTAAAGCGGTATGACACGTGGTATTGAAACGTATCTGGACAGATGCATACCCATGGGTTATGTGCAAAAGGAGTTCCACTGACCACTCTGCGATCTTCCTTGACAAGAATTGTGTCCAACTACGGCAGGATGAGGCGAAGAAAAGTTTTTTTTTGTTGCGAAGAAACATTTTCGACTGTTTTCAGTTGTGCAATTTTTAATATAAAATATTGATAGAGTAAGTACCTCTAAGTTTCCATCGACCAGTTGTCTTTTACATTGTAGAACGAATGGTTGTAGTCGGCCACCGCCATCTGCATCAACGGTTACGTTCCTAAAAAATATAAATAAATAAATAAAGAGATTTGAAGCGAACTTTCTGGTTTTGTTTTTGTAAAACCATCGAGTTTTTACAGAACCACTCCCCACTTCGCCAAAAACCTTTCTAAAATACCTTTAGCCTATAAGTTGCCTCTTGCGAATACCTTTAACCTCTTTCGCAAGATATTTGCTCAAATTGATATCTTATAAAATAAACAGCACAGTACGATTTGTGGCATGGCCAACCACTAGAACTAGAACCTGCGATATTACCGACAAAACCCTAAAAAACAAAAAATAAAAAAAGTATCGAACCTCAATCTGGTGTCCCGTTTCGTCTCGACTCTTTTAAATTTTTTGTCGCGGAAGAAGAAATATTCCTCACATGAACGGTAGTGTTCAGCTGAAATGCTGAAGTTTAGAATCAGGGTCATTTTTGTGTTACGAGCGCCAAATAGTTGAGATATTTCTCTGTAGAAGGAATATCATATCGTGTCCTATCAACCCAAAAATAGAAGCAAAAACTGACATGTGTGGCAGTGCTTTCCCGAGTATCCTCTTTTACAAAAACATTTGTATTCGGATAACGATATTGATGTGCATGTTCCACCATTTTCACACGGGTTCGGTTCGCATCTGAAAGTAAATTTAATCACTTTGATTTATGAAGGATTCAACCAACCATGTATTTATGGATGACGAATAGGGTGTCTATCACTACTGTATTAGAAGGTGTGAACTCTGAGGAAAGAACCTTTGCTGTTTTTGTTGCCGTAAGTAAGAGTGCTGCGAGAAGCAGTTAGCACACTAATTACCTATTTGGCGCGCGCTCGATGATTGCCATTTACAAAGTGATTAGACGAATACGAAACCCTTGTAATATAACTCTACACGTAGGCTGCCATTTGATCAGAATAAAAATTGAATTGCTCAAAGGACTCACTTATCAATGAACTGGCAAGAATCTCGTTTCACATTTCCTTCCGTTATCACTGAATGGAAATCAATAGTTGTGGATCGATAGCATCCAGCAGCTTCAAGCACCAGATAGGCTAAGCGAGCTGATATCCGTCGAACCTAAAACAATCGATAAATCAGAAAATCTGAGTAGAAACAATATCAGATCCTACCTAACAATCGATAAATCAATAAATCTGAGTAGAAACAATATCAGATCCTACCTAGGAGTTATTGTCATACCTTTTCAGAAAACAATAAAAAAAAATCAATAAAAATGAGGAGGACGGCTTTGGTTATATAGCGTCTTACGAAAAAGGTTGTATAACGCCTACTTACTTACAATTAGTTTTGATAATATTAGTTTTGTTAATTTCACCTCAATCCCTTCTATCCACAGCACAGTGTACCCATCAACATCAACTTCTAAGCGTACTCCGCGAATTCGCAACGAAATACTGTGCCAACCAGAGTCACCAACGCGAACGGCTGCAATTAAGGTAATTAGGCCAATTAGGGTAATTAAGGTAATTAGGCAGGGTGCAGTTTTATGTATACGGTAAAACGTTATCCAAACTTACAGGCACGAAATAACTATATTTATATAATAATATTATAAAGGACGAATAATTAAAGCAATGATGACCGACAAAAACAATGCTGCTGTGAGAAAAGCTAAATAATTGCTTGTTTCATAGGCTCAGGAGAGGGCGCGAGATAACGATACGGGTCAGCAACTTTCTTATTTGAAAACAACCTGAAACGTATAGTTAGGTGGTGTGTAAAATGAATAAACAATAAATTGCTCTCACGTGGATGTGCGATCTGCTTGAATTTTGTCATATTTGAGACCAAATGTAGGGTTTTGCCATCTTCAAGAGTGACCTAAAACGAACATAAAATTTTATTCAATTACTGTAATTTGATATCAGCTACGTTTCTTGCTCGGACTGGTTTAGAAAAGGATCGTGAAATTAACGTTGGACGTATTAGTTTTTGCAGTACTTTATCCCAACAAGAGATAATGATGCAGTTTGTTTTAATACTGGATTAGACCAACCTTTAGCAGAGTATTATTGTCTTTATCTGCCAGTGTCAGGAGAGTTGCCGGCTGGTCGATTGTTCGAATTTCAAAAGAAAATGGTAGAAATGAAAATGGAATTATTGCTCTGGAGCCTGTGAGTAGAGTGATCGAGGGAGGGCGTGACAGCTAGAATTACAACTTTTAAATATTATGTTCAACGAATTCAAAGAGCAAATAGTCTGACCCTGACGAAACATTTTTTACATGCTTTGCTCTCCTAAATGGTCTTTGAAAACTAAAGCATTTGCTCAGTATCTACGTGTTAATTACCGTTCTGCACTAGAATGTCAGGAAGGGATTACTAGAAATGAAATTTTTTTTAAAGCGAAATACCAGCCGGTTTTTGAAACGCATGTCAAGTGCTTGCATTCCTATGCATTTAGTGGGGTCTAATTGGGGTCTAGTTTTTATTCTAATTTTTGCTCATTTGCATATGCTGCATACAAAAGCACGTTTACGGAATGCGTTTCAAAAACCGGCCGGCATTTCGCTTTTATCTTGTATTCTTCGTACCTGACACTTTGACGTGTGTTCTTTGGATGCAAACGTCAGAAGGTTAACAGAATTGAGTTGGACGCGGGCCAAACATCCCGTGAAGGAAGATTGAATTGAGGGAGAAAAGTCATCTGGAGGACGGCCGGCGATGTGAATCTAAATTTTAATTGTATCTTGACCTCTAATTGCCTGGTGTTGTTAAAAATGACGACGAAGTTGCTAATGAGTTCAGTAAAAGACATCTATAAGGTCTAAGACCTTGTAGCCGACTTCTTTATAAGTCTAACATTTCAATAGAAATAGACCACCTCTAGGGATAGGCCAACGACATCGCACAAAATTCCATATGTTGCAAGAAAACTAAACTGAAGCAATTTTTCATTATTAGCTAGCGTTCCTTTTTTGTGAAGGAACAAATGATATGTACTAATCGAATGCTAGGTACTGGGTAGTGTACCTGAGTATGTAAATCCAATTTCCTATAGAGCCCCGAAGGCGTTGTGTGGTTTAGAAGCACACCGTCGACGCTGAGTTGCACCGAGTCAAATTGGTGGACCCAGCGAGCTTCATGCCATTCGCCGTCATCCAGCGCACGACCTCCAGAGACTTCTGATTGAGTAAGAGATCCTGAAGAAGAAGTAAACATAGAAAAGGTTATTTCGCTTATGCAAAACAATGAAAAGAACGAAAATAAGTAAACACATAAAATAATTCAATATGTTAGTCATTTACTTCGTGATACATCCACGCAGCAGCCTTTTTCTGTAAAACTGTTTGCCTTGCTGCTATTATTATTTCATTTTTCCTGCATCTAGGATTAGCGGTGAGCCGTAGTCAAACGTACCAAAATCAAAAATGATGTACACAGTGCCGTGGACGATCTGTGCGACTAGAACATCTCCTTGATCCGCCATCGAAAAGAAGAAAAGACCCGAGCGAAATGTTCTGAAAACATTTTTGATAAAATTTGGAGAACAGCCGTGAAGTTTATGTGCAAAGTTGAACGCTGGATCGGAAAGCAACCGGCACTGCTGGCGAAGAAACGGCGCGCGCACATAAAGTGCGCCATAGGTGTGCTATGGTTTCGCCGCACGCTCAGTTATCAGAAAATAATCAATTAATTTTATGACAAACTCATTCTCACCTAAACATGACAGTGAGCTCATTCTCATACATCGAAACCAGTCTGGCCTTTGATGTTTCCACGGTGAACATTGAATCAGAGAAGGACAGCGGTTCAGTATCTGTGAATAATAATTATAAATAATAATAACTGTGGTAATATGAGGACTCCTAATCACTATACTTGACGAACAGGCGTGGAAACATTGCCTTCAAAGCAAAGCCGCAAAAAAAATAATTAAATAGCTACTAACAATAAGAAGTACAACACAGCAAGTTGGCTTCAATAAATTTTATTGACAATTTCCGTTTTAATAGTACTATTTCAAGAAACTTTAGGCATGTTAGTTGAGATCCTACTCACCAACTTCACAGCTTGTCAGATGTATTGTAACAGATTCTGGAGAATGCTCAGCAAACACTGGCTTTATGCTAATTTGAGAAGAGAGCAAGTCGATGTGTACCCATGATGGAAGGCCGGCCACCGAAGAATGGAGTACCTGGAATATAATAATTTAATTTAATTTACTTCGAATACAGATTGTACTCTGCTTCCGTTTCTAAAACAAAACCAACGGATAGCAATGGAAGTCCACGCGTACCGAGACTTTTTCTAAGATGGAAAATGCTTTGTTTTTATGCAGTGTTACACGTGCTATTTCTTCTGTAGATTTAATTTTCCAATTAGTTCCGAGGCAGGTGTACTAGAGCAAACTCAGCAAACCCTCTAATTTTCAATCAGAGCACGTTTTGTGAAAATGTATACATATATACTACTCGGAACTCGGAGCGCAATAATTGGAATTTTCTTCCAAGAAATGAGAAAAACGGTGAAATTTCAGATTCGCAGTCTCTCAAGTTCAATGCATATGCTAGCTTATTATTTAACAAAGACAGTAGGCAACTTATTACTATGTTCCCTTCCCCCAGCCCCAGTACCCAGTACCCCAGTAAAGTAGAGGGTGGGAACTTTAAGTGAATAATGAGTAGTTGCGCCCTGCTCCAACACTTTCCGTATTTACATAAGTACTTCCAGACGGCAAATTGAGTGCGGCCCCGAGAATATTTCATCGCGCCGTAAGCTCATTTCGAAAGCAAATAAGATGACGAAATAAGTGATTTTTTATTAACCCACGAAGAAAAGTTTACGGTTTTTATTAAAAGTTGAATGCCATATCAAATTAAATAATGAGAAGAACTATCAAACATATCAGTGCCCATTGTTTATGACTTAGTTTTCGATTCACCACTTATTAATAAAAATTTAAAGCGAAATACAGGCCGCTTTTTGAAACGCTTCGTAGACGGCTGAGTCCTTATGTTTTTACGGAACGTTGCTCGAATTAGCTCGGTTTTTTATTATAATTTATGTTAATTTGTATAAGCTGCATAAGAATGCTGATGTACTCGATGCGTTTCAATTTCTCTTTAATGCGCGGCGAACCGTACACTTTTCAAAAACAAAGCTGATTACATCATTACATCGCCTATATTTGGATCCCTAAAAACGTGTGTTTTCGCACGGTTGTCAGTCGTAAATCGGTAAATCGGGCGTTTTTGCGTAGACATATGCTCTAATATCCCCTATGGAGGGGCAAGTCCGTGGCCCGGGAAAGATCCGCCCGCAGCTTATGGCAGAGTGCCTTACGGTGCCCATAAGAATGACACATCCGGACACCGGAATTGCTATCAGCGTTGAGATAGAAGGCTTGTTTCCCAAAGATTTCACGGGAATCATTATATTTTTGGACATGAGACCAGATGTATTTTGTATTTGTGTAAGTTGCTACCCCAGTCATATGCAATCACAATCACAATAAGTATCAGTAAATGGATAACATGTCATGCTCTTTACTGGCACAGGCCTGCATAGATCTATTGAATTTTAGGTGAAAACGGAAAATGAGTAGATTCAAGAAATCTGGTTAGCATTCATGTTTGTGTAAACCTGCAGTTTTCTGGCAGATTTGTTCTGGTAGACGGGTCGAACAAACTTCAGAGGCCGTATTCACCAACACACAGAAACCCTTCCTAGGCTCACGAGCGCTCTGAATCTCTTCTGCTCTCGCATTCTCTACGCATCTTTAACTCCTTGGGGAAGCCAAGCCTGCGTGTTGGTGAATGGTGGATTGGGAAACAAAACGCGCCAACACTGGTCATAAATCAGAAAGTACAACTGAACTGAACTTACCAAATTGTCACCATTAGAACCGAGTATTGGTTTCAATTGTCCACCAGTCAGTGTCGAATAAACATTGAAAGCAGCGATTGGTCCAGAAAGGGCCAACCTAGTCACCCTTTTCAAGGGAGGAAGATCAGCTACACCACCGTGGTATGTATCCTCGGAACATGAAGCAGAAGCTGAAAATAGGAGGAAATTCAGATGTTTTCGGGATTAGGCTATACACTGAAAAGTTAAAAAAAACCCTTGATTAAATAAAACCATATCAGTCCGCAATTATTTATTTATTTATTTAAAACAAGGTTCTGGCAATGGACGAGACCCCCCATGGTAAAATTCCTCGTATGCGACTGGGGTCGAAAAAGGGTCCCATATTCTTGTATGGGCCCGCACTACTTCTTTTGACATTTTTGTATATATATTTCTTCATTACTGCATTTTTTTTTTGAGACCCCGTTTTTTTTTATAGAAATCTTTATTTGTTCCAACGAATAACACTCCACTCTAAACCCGTGAAATACGAACGAATAAATGCAGTGCAACTTAATTATAGTACATTAGATTATAAATAATAAATATCTCGAATATCAATTCTGATTCTCTTTGTATATATTTCGGGCAACTTTCGTTTGCACCTGCCGCTTCTTTATTCCCCATTGATGGTCTCAGTCCGTATGTAAATCAGCCATTCAACCATGTACGATTAATAACAGTGTCCGACTAATTATAGTATGCAAATTTTATAATTAATGCCTGTCAGAGGGGTGTAGGATAATGTGCTTAATTGGACCATTAACATTAATACAGGCCGGCCGGAAAAAAGCAACAAGAAACACATTATTTCAACCAACAAGCATTTGTTGCTTGTTATTATTATCCTCATTTCTATCTGCAAATTAGGCATCAAACCAACGACTTTATGTGCATATGATATAGTGCAACTCAGAAAGTCTAATGGCAAAAGATATACAGCTCTTCGTATTTCGAATCGATGGTGTTTTCCTACGTCCATTTACAAACAGAGTTTTTTTTAAGTCGACGTCAAATACTTGTCAAGAGAGAATTACTCCTTGAGGGTCTGCTTATGGTTGAGCTTGTCTTATATTACACACCTAACCTAAGGTTAAGAACGGGTGGCGGCTGCTTATGTTGCACTAAAATAGTTGACAGCTAACAGGTGCGCAGTTGTTGTTGTAAAATACACTGACAATTAATGAAGACGGAGGACGTGCGAGGAGGTAATAAGCCAAGAAGATACATTTGTTTGCTGGGTAAAAAATAGAGGAAAATTTGTTGGCTTATATAAACCTAAACGTACTGTGAACGATGTAGTATACGCGCGTACTAGGATGTGAGAAAAAAAAACAGAGAAAAAACCTAGCACGCAATAATTTTTGAAAAAATTGAAGAACACTACCCCACTGAAGAACGCTACCCAAATTTTAACTGTACTACCAAACTTGTATGGAGGGATAGTATTTGGTAAAGTTAAAAATAACACCCCACCGGTGAATGGTGTACACAATCCCTTTCGACAGTTTGCTACCCCCAGGACGTGGGGTAGTAAATTAAAAAAATGGGGTGGCGTTCTTCCATGGAGGGGTAGTATTCTTCCATACTGGGATGGCATATCATATTGAATTTGTGGAAAATTACAAGTGGCAAATTATAAAACACTCTTTTCCAGAAAACTTTTTTCATTCCCAGCATTTTTTGGCAAATGTAATCTTATTTCCAGCTAACCGCTATCCCACATATTATTTGTGCTAGTACAGGTGTTCCTCCGTCGTCAAATTACTTCCGCGCGATCAAATATGGCCTCGGTCCGTTACTGGGATATTTGGTTTCAAGCGTAACGTGAACACAGACATACAAACATACAAACGGGAGTCAACAATGAATATTAAATATTGCTGATGTATGAGAGATAGGAAATAGTATGAAAAGTTTGTATAGCTATAGATAAAAATAAAGAAGAACATAAAATTTCATACCGTTAAATTTTTCTGTAGTCGCAATCAAAAACTCAAAAACCATATCAGAAAAGTGCTTTACACCTTCTAAGTTCGCAACAACGAAATATACAACTTTAATTTATTCTTATCTAGATTCTTCTATATTATGTACTCTGCCCTTAAAAGGAGCTTTGTAAGGTGATCCCTAAGAAAAACTTAAAACCACTTTTTCCCTGCGCCGTCCGAACCACATTTAGTTTTAATGTGTATCTTGATTACAACGCACTCCGAAAAAGCCGAACTTAGGATTTCGGAGAAATAGAGATATATCAAGAAATATATAAATGAACAATATAATATTTTACAAAAACATACATACATACTGTGTCTTAACATCTTCCTGTAATCTTTCGCGCATACCGTAATCTGGTACATTGGCTGTATACGGGCATTTAGCCAATCTAATGCGATAAAAAAGCCTTTACATATTCACATATTTTTAAGTGTTTATTTCCCTCAGTTTAGTTTTTCTTCGGTGTGCGCACCCTGTGTAGTAAATTCTTATTTGAAAAGGTCTCCTGTCCATAATTAGACTGGCAAGTTCGTGCAGTAATGTAATAAGTAATGAATATGTTTACTAGACACACAATAGTGCATTACAATAATGGGCATAATTCTGTACCAACTATTGTTTTCGGTCTAGAACCCCTGCTGCGTGGAACATGTACTACACGAGGAAAAACAAAAAAGTTTAGAGATACATGGTCACGGTATAAGACAAAATACGCATAACATTTATAAAAATAGAACTATCACAGCTGATACGGTTGATAGATTACAAAATACTAAATTAATAATAAAAAGTAAAATAATTGCTCACCTGTCACAGCGAATGCAGACGACAGCAAAAATAAAACGATTACAAATAATGTATTCGAGTGCATTGTTTAATCGTCATTTCATCTGAAATAAATATGTTTATTACATAGCCAAGATGTTTTTATTGTTAATCACTATGCATAAATTCCTTGCCACACCAAGAAAACATCAAAAATTGTATGCTGGGTTAAAAACGAGCTGGCAAGTTTTTTTGCTGAATAAAGTCTGATTTAAAGTTAGTTGTGACGCAATTGAGGCGCTAAGCTGCAGAGCAAAACATGTGTTTCCCCCCTTTACAGCATCATTAGATCATGCTGACATTGGTTGTTTTGTAGTCAACACTGGGACAAAACAAAAGAAGAAGAAAAGAAACGTTGATGAAATATAATATAGTAAATACGCTCTTTTTATGAGAAATGCATAAGTGGGCGGGGCTTCGTAAAAGGCCCGAACAAAGGTAAAAGGAGGCGCTTCTTCGGCATCGCCAATGGATTTGAAGCTTCTTTTTTTGGGAGTGAAGGAAAGAAGAACGAAGACGGATGAGATTTGGATGAACAGAGAGGGTTATGGAGAGGGAGGGATGGAGAGAGGACATGTCTGAAGGAGAGGTGCTAGACGAGGAGAGACGATACGAAGTGTACGACTTGAAGGAGAGACAGACGTCGATGGGAGAGGTGAGTGTTATTCGGAGAGCGCAGGATGAGCAGCAGAGAGGACTGTACTATGTGAAAATGAGAGTCGGAGACGGACATGGAGAATATGGGGGTTGAAAGAGTGAGTGGTGTGAGAGAGGAGAGAGAGATGGAGAAAGGCCCAGTGGTCACTACGGGGGGAGAGGTCATAGTAGTACACAATTAGGGTACCTTCTGCCGGAAGATGGGTCACTCCCGGGACGCTATTTGGGTCCTCCAACCCCGGAGGGACAACTTCTTGGCCTTAAGAAACAACTTTCCAACATAATATATGCGACCACTGGGAGTTTGGGCCCCAGGGGCATAACCACCTGGAGCTTGCATAATGTCCACATATATTGAGATGCGAGCGACATGTTTTTTGGAAATAGTGACATATAGGCATGCACGACGAGGAGACAAGACCTTACTTTAAAAAAACATAAATGTGCACATTCTCACATTGACGATGGTCAGTTAGGTTAGAACTATCAAGAGGGAGTGATTTTCAGATTCGACAGTCACATTTATGTATTTACTTGCGCATTAAATGACACTGAAGGATGTGGCCAAGTGTACAATAAGTTGCGCCAGCAACTTATTACTTATTGTAAGATATTGTATTGTCGAGTCTTTCAGGACGCTTATTTATGATACATAAACATAGCTTATGAAAATAGTCATTGCACGCGGTTTTTGAAATTAATTAATGCTGGACGTCGGAATCACCATGTGTTATATGCAAATTTCTGCGCTCTTCCATGCTGAACCTAACCATGTCCATCTTCTGTGTTGTTTTGTCGATTGGGCGCGCGTTGCACCCTCCGAGGGGATTTGGCCATCGACCAATTATGACGCATTAGTGGATTGTCTCAAGCAGAGTGACATCTGGACGCCGAGGTGCTTGACGTTTAGAATAGCATGAGAATACGCAAGAAATATGAGACGTTTATTCGAGGCAGTTGCCCAACAATAAGACATTGTGGTTGTTCTACGTGAGACAAGTTAGACTTATTGTGCAACAACGTTGCGCATGGCTTTGTATTTGGTACATGCGGGTTTTTTATCACCGTGGTGATAGTTCTTCTGATTTTAATGCAAGAAACAGTGGGGAAGTTGCCCGGGCATAAGATGATAAGATCAATCAAAGTCTGGGTCTGGATCTCTATCATAGCCAAGAACATTTCTCTAAAGTTATGACATTTGAAACATATTTCACTTGCAGCATATGTAGGCTCAGTTATACTTGTTCCCATGCACTTTACTCACACAACAATAAACAATGCATAATTTACACAAATGGGCGTGCTGTTGCGTCATAATTGCAGGATTATAACAGACGGTATGAGGACGACAATATATTAATTAGAACCAGAATAAAATATGTGAATGATGTGGATACTGATGGAAAAATCAAGGAAGTAGCAATTATATATCTTGTTTATTTCGATTCTTTCAAAAAAGGACACACATGACATGGGTATGCTCATGGAACAAAAACAACTTGGCTACACATTGTATCGTTTCTTTGCAATGAAATTTGTTTCAGACTACAACTGCTTTGCGTTAATTTTTTTGAAAAAAAAAAGTTGAATGCCGTAGAAATCTTCCGTAAAATAATTCTAAAATGTGCAGTGTTTCCGATAAACATACACTTAGTATTTGACAAATGTCAGTCTAGTGGCACGGATTAACCCAGGGGGTAACATTGGATTAGTGAACGTCTTAGCGTAAGGGTTAGCGTTGATGTAGTTGTCGGTTGTCGCGGGGCTTTGGGTCGCTTTACTATTCCACAATCAAATGTGTATATTAAAACCTAAAATATTAATCAAATGGGTCGGAAATGTTGAGTGATTTATTGAGGCAATATAATAAAGATCCTGAGATATGCACTGAATGTTCGATAACTTTTCGTTGCGAATTACTAAAAGAACGACTAAAAACGTGAGCGTAGCTCCATATGACCAGTAAATTTAAATTATCTATGCTTGAGTGTGCGGTGTGTTATGTTTTATTGTAGAGTGGATTAACATAGTGTTAAACGGTAAACTGATTGTTCGCTGAGCTTGAGCTCACAATTGGTTTCATAATACCCACAAAACTACACTGTATGCGACGAACGGTTGTAAACCACACTATCACACTATGAACTCCAGTTGAAGCATTGCGTTTTGACACAGTGAAAGATAAGATTAGATATAAGTATACAGCGATGATTTCAAAAGAGATCGCCATCACCAAGTGACAAACAAGCAGATGTAACGGCTTTGAAGGAGAACAGCACATTCTAACCTGTATAAACACTAAAAATGCTCAATGGATGAGAAAAATTGCTTTCATTTGGATATAGCAATTCCGCTTATATTGATCGTATAATTGCACAACATCGAAACTAAGATTCATAGAAAATGTAGGAGCCCATTTGGAGACCGTTCCCGATATTATCGTGGGCACGACCATTTGGAGACCACTAGGCAACCTTTTCGTGTCCACGCCTTCTTGAAAAACGACGTCAACCGGAAAACGTTGGTAGGTGATCAAAATTTTTTTTGTTATTTTATTGAAAACCATTTGATGGCCGGCTCCATACGAGTTTTTCTGTGGTTTCAGTTCTTTTTCCCTTTTCTTGAGTTGTTATTGTTTTTTTTCTGACATGATTGTCACATCAGCTAATGACAATTGCCATTCGATAGTGTATGTACTGTTCGCATAGAGGTCCACTAGCAACTCAGTAGTTCACGAGATTACAAGTGGTCTCATTATTTTCTCGGAAAGCTTCAGAGATGCCTTCAAAGCTACAATCTAACCGCACATTTCACTATCAACACCAGTTGAACCATGGCGTTTAGACACAGTGAGAGATAAGATTAGATTCAAATAGGCTATTATTTCAGAACAGATCGCCGGCCGTTTCCTGTATTCCTGTGTGTTGTTATTTTTCTTGACATGATTGTCAGATTAGCCATTGATATAGTACAACGACAATTGATACAGCACATAATTCATTCGCTAATGTATCTACCGTGTTTTGCTTTCCCCGTTGCATCATTGCTAATGTTTAATCTTTTCTGTTTGCTATATAGTCTGCGGGGACATACATAGGTCTCACACAGGTAAATTTTGATCTACTAATCGCAATCTGTACATCTACGCTCTCTTTTAAAAGTACGATCTCTCGCATACTTTCCTCTCTTTCCCTTGGAAACACTATCATATTACTATGCTATTTCGTCTTCTATTTAGAAAGTCAAAGTTCTACGAAAATTGCATCATGCGCCACGGAAAATGTGCAGATATTTATTTCCTTGAATGTTATGAAACTCATTCTTAGTGGTACTTAAAGGGACGAGCTCATGAAAAAATTATATACGAAGCGCATTCGGAAAAGATTTGCATCTTTATTTTTCATGAGCCTGACTCTCTGCATGCCATGCACTACAAGATTGAAAAAACCTTACTTAGCTATCTGCATTTTGTGAATACATAGATTTGTAAACGTTTTTCAAATATTACATATTAAAACTTCTAATGTACTCTCACTAAATATATGATGGATAGTATTCATTGAGCCGTTTGACTTGTATAGTATGCATAACACAACACTGTTCATACACCTTGTGAATAAAGTTCTGAATGAAGGTTTTTGTATCTTATTTGCGGATTATTTGTTTTCCTCTACTGTAAACATGCTCCACAATCAATCCGCGTTACAAAAATACTAGTCTTACTTACTATTACTAGTCAAGTATTTGGTCATAAACTTTTTTTTCATAATAAAAATCACGCTATAAAAAATACGCTCACGTCTTCCTACTATTTTTCCATAGTTTTTTCTTTATACAGTACACAGTGTCCAAAAGAGTGTATTTATATGGTTCCTTGCGTGTCTCTATTTAGAGTGCTTATCAACTTATCAGCTTGTCCAACAGCTCTATTTTTTGGTCTTCTTTATCAGTATTTTCTCAACACCAGTTCATTTTCTGCTGGTGTTGCATGGCAGTGTACACTCAGTGACTTGGAAAAACCTGTTTACTTTTCATTCTTGTTTCGAATCAACTTCCAATCTTCCTTTACATTCAAAATGCAGAAATTGACTGGAAATCCGAATCCGAAATCCAAGTCCGAATAAGCATTTTTCTACTTTTCACGATTTCACATAGTAAATGACCGTGTCTTTATTTACCGTTTGTTGCATTTATTTTTGTTTTCTCGCTCTAAATTTTCCACATACTAAATTTCGAGAATTTCAGGGTCATTTAATCATGCTTCTGCTCAATTTAATATTATTTCTACAAGTCGCCTGGGCGGCAAAAATATGTTTGTTTGTGCCGGAAATGGCAAACAGCCAGGTAAGGGAGCATACTGTGTGGAGTTTGGTCTATAGGTCAATACTGTATCTTTTGATCCATGCAAGCGAATGTATACTGTAAGCATGAACTCATGAACACGACTTTGTTTATAAAATTTTATTTAGAACTATAGTAAATCGGGAGATAATTGAATTTTTTTGTATAATTCGACAGTATTCAACGGTTGACTTATCCCTTTATCAGTGCTATCTAAGCTAAGAATATTTGAAGCAGAGCTTGTTGCACATAACTAATCGGTTACTGTACATATACTAACGGTACGATTTCCTAGAATACAGTACTTATTAACGATGAATTTACTTAGGTAATCTGGAACAAGCGCGTGGCCGAGACCCTGGTCAAGGAAGGTCATGATGTGACAATGATTATGTCCAAACCCAAAGGAGCAGAACTGGTGCCTGTGGAAATCGACCCTGCTGTACATAGTAAGTTACACCTTGCTAAAATCGTCGATTTATTTTGCAGTAATAGTTGCTGGCTCACCGTTGCACGCTGCGAATTGCTTTTCTTCATTTTAATCAGTTTCACAAACATCATTTTCATATATAATATGCGTCAATTATTTAGTCCATCGAATTGAAACGATCACTGGGTTAGACTGGAAAGAAATGCAGAAGAAACAAGCGGACCTCGTTTACGAAGTGAGCTTTAGTAATAAATATTTTTTCAATAGTATGTATTTCTAGCACTATACTCTGAATGATTACAACGTGAATAGTTTGACGACGGGCGCACCGATAAATGACCTAGTCGATGACCTAGTCACATATAAGTGACCTAGTCAATGACCTAGTCGTAGATAAATTACCTAGTCAATGATCTAGTCGCAGATAAATGACCACACAGGGTTGGCAGCTTGTGCGCCAGGAGCGCGCCAATTGGGATATTTTTGTTTGCGCGAATAAATTTGAATAAAGAAAATTTAAAGAAAATATATTTATTTAGGAAATTAGCGCATGGGACTCGCGACTCCGACGGCAAATGAACATGATGGCTACTGCTCTTTCGGCTGCATGCAATAGTGAGGAGTTTTGCATACCTTTTTCTTTTCTTGTGTCATTTCTCTTTCTATATTCAGTGTTTTAGAACAATGCAGAACAAATTGTGTATGTCTAGTAGACAAGTTTTGCTACACAATGCAAATAAATGAACAATCTCTGGAAGTGCTATAAAAAATCTTTCCTTGTGGTGTTACGACACTAACGATAAAGACGGTGGGCCGCGCGCACTTGGCACACTTTTGGGTTCGCGTCTACTCCTTGGTCCTTGGCGCACTTATTTTTGTTATCTCCCACTGTCGATAACTGCGTCACATTTTGAATGTTTCTTCAGGCACGATACACAATAAAGAATTCCTCCAATGGTTGAAGAACGAGAAGTTTGACCTGGCATTCGCTCATATGTACGATTATTGCCCGGTTGGCCTCATTCACTATGCCCAGGTGAGCTGATTCCTTTGGCCTCCATAATTCTTTCCTAATACAAATAAACACTAAACCTGTACACATGCCACTTTTACCTTTTCGCTATCTTAGTTGTATTTTATTTTTGAATTACATAGGTTTATGTGCGCGTCTTCGTAATGTAAAAAATATTATTATTACAAAAAGCGTAGAGTTGCCTGTGGTGTTAGTGATAAAATGGTTCTTGAAACAACTGACAACGTAAGTTTGTCTTATTGTTAGGTCGTAAAACAATCTGACAACAAGTTAGACTTACGTGCTAATAATAATAATAATAATAATAATAATAATAATAATATGTATAAACAAGAAAACAAATCAATACTCAGATCCCTTCATGGGTTTGGCTCAATTCCGGTGCCATGATGGACTTCGTCGCCGACGCAATTGGTGTTCCACTCATTCCCAGTTATATACCACGTAAGTGTAACCGTAACTTTCGTATAAATTTTTATTAGAAGTGTATTTGTTATATGTAGGATGTAGCCGTAGGTAGGATAAGCAACGGACCTTCTTTTTTTTTTGAAACGGTTATGTTTCTTCAATGACAAAGTGTATCTGCTCGCTGTTAGCTGTTGCGCTCATTCTAAGAGTCTAATAGTCACTTAAACATAAGATTTACAACATATTTTAGTATTTATTATATAGCTCATTATTCAGCAATGGTGATGGAAGCTGGTGCAAAGATGTCTTTCTACGAACGTGTGAAGAGTTTCATCGGACACGGACTTATGAAGCTTCTGTACCCGAGGTTAGTACCATCTAGATATAAACTAAGGTTACGTAAAACAAATGTACCTTATAGTTCTAGTTTTCTTCATAAAACAAATATGTGACTTTATTTATTTACGAATGACGATTATATAGCCTATGGTACTTCGCGAGCATAAAACAAACAAGGACAACAATTCTGATCTGACTCCCTTTCACCGCAGAACTTCGGCCGGTGCGCGGCCTACAAAAAAAGGGTGGGCCCAGGCATGGTGTCCCACCTTTTTCGGGCACAGTGTAGGCCGCGCACCAGCTAAGTTTCCTCAGTGTTGGTGTGTGGACTTGACCAATTCGTATTCTATTACAGAATGTTCCCGAAACCACAAACGTTGATGTTCCGTGAAGCAATTAGCCCCGATTTTCCCGATCTCTTGGAACTTGCCAGTAAGGTAGAGTCATTTGGCACCTAATATAATTATTTATGAAAGTTTTCGTTCACAGTGAGTTTTACAGTCAACGATACGTACACTGCTTTTTTCAGGCTCCTCTGGTCATGGTAAACAGTAATGAACTATACGAATTCGCTCGGCCAACTCTGCATAAAGTCATCTATATTGGAGGACTTGGAATGCAGTTTAAGGATGCGAAACCATTGGAACCGGTAGGAATCCTATATGTCATCTGAGGCCGTATTCACCAACACACAGGGAACTCCCTAGTGAGCCCCTTCTGCTCTCGCAATCTCTATGCACTCATTAGCCCCATATGGGGAGGACGGCTCCCTGCGTGTTGGTGAATACGGTCTCTGGTTACAAATGAACGGTGAACATCAGTGAGTGACCATATTTTCTACGGAGGAAAGACGATTTTCTACCTAATTCCTTGACCGCCAAGTTCTTTCAGGAATTCGACGCAATCGTAAAGAAGGCGAAAAAGGGCGTTATTTTGTTTTCGTTCGGATCCGTGGCCAAGCTTGATATGATGCCTAGAATTTGGAAGGTACCAAGGTTATAACTTTCTCTCGCACACCAATTACTAGATCTCCCTTCCATTTATTTCTCTCTCTTTTTCGCTCATCTCTCTCTCTCTCTCTCCCTCTCCAGCTATGTATGGCTATAGCTGTCGTTTTCTTTGTGTAAAAATATTTAGCTTTTTTATATATTGTTATTCCACTGTCTTCAAACAAACAGTATTATGGCTATGGTCGTGTTGGCGGTATACTTTGATAGTATCGACTTGGTTACTTTTAACATTAGAGTTAGATATACGTTGCCTTAGTAGTACTCTAGACTCTAGAGTATGTTTAGTCCATCTAATAAAATACTATTCAGGAAGCGTTCATGACTGCCTTCTCCAAATTCCCCGACTACCAATTTGTCGTCCGTTATTCTTCTGATGATATTGAGGACATTCGACCGGAAAACGTTCATTTCTTCAAGTGGATTCCACAAAATGATCTTCTGAGTACGATTTTTTTTACTGTTTTAGCGTTCCATTGCGCATGTGTTATTAGCTAAGTTGTCGTTTGTCCACCTATTTACACTATTTTCTGAGACCATCCTGTGTCTTATAGCACCTATAATGATCTCCAATTTTAGAACACGAGAAAACAGTCGGCTTTATCTCTCATGGTGGATACAATAGTGTGCAGGTTAATATTTTTAGAGTAACATATTCCCACATGAGTGTTTCACAATAAAAAGTCATGTTTCAAGAGTTTTTGTCTAATTGTTTGTCTATGTATAAGTTTCTTTTTATCTGTAAGTAAACATCACTAACATGATCAAGTTTTCACCGAAGTTATGGTTTACTAAATTTTGTGTTTAGCTTTCTTACAGTTGTGGTAGGAATACATCCTTTGTTTATGAATAAAAGATCACGGAATTCATCTTCTTCTAGAATTTATTGAAAAAATTCCAGGAAACGTTGAACGCCGGCAAACCAATTATGACAATTCCTCTATTTGGCGATCAGCCAAAGAATGCCAAATTGGCAGAACAATCTGGATTCGGAATTAATGTTAGAAAGGGAGGAATGAATGCGGATCGATTGGTGAAGGCAATTACGAAAATGGTCACCGAAAAGAAGTTAGTGTTCTTGTTGTTAGACCATCGTTAATGGTTAATTATTTTGCTGCCCATACTCTTTTTACCAAGTCAATTACTGTAGACAAATTGGGCTACGCGTCCTTTGTACGAGTTTCATAAGTTTCATACTAAACGTAGGTTCTTGTAAAACTGCACAACTTGAGAAAAACACACCAGAATTAAATTTTGTCAGATATGGAGAAGTGTCGCATCGTATTTCCGAAATGGTCAAGAAGAAGCCACTGAAACCGGATGAACTTCTTGTGAAATGGACAAATTTCTTGGCTGAATTCAAGGTAAACCTTTTTTCATTTCAACCTTCTGAAATTTTGGAATGCCATTGTGTAGTCTACTGTAGATTTTTCTGTGGAAATTTCTACAAATTTTTGTTAACCTACTACTGTCGTTGGACGAAGAAAATGATTGGGTAATAAAAAAAAATCAATAAATCTAACTATTTCAGTCGATCGACAACCTTGTTCCATACGGTACCCATCTGTCCTTTATACAGTACCACTCTCTGGATGTCATCGCTTTCCTGATAGTTGCCCTATTTACCGTATTCTACATTATTTATCGGATACTCAAGGCTCTTACATGTCGAGTAGTGAGGATGATTTTCCCTAAGAAAGAAAAGAAGGAATAGAAATAGATATTACATTTATACATATCGTGTACATTTTAATAAAGTGATATTTCTAAGAACCTTGTTTTGTACTTATATCATATGGCCAACAATTGTGAAAATGGGTTTATTTTCTGTGAATTATGAAACAGAATTTCTATCAAATTGTTTTTGAGACAAATGATTAACGAAGTATACGTGTGCTATGCGGATGAATAGCTCGCACGGGATCGTCTGCGCCAGTCTGATTGAAACGCACTTGGATGTGCTGGTGATCATTTATTTTGCAAAACTTAATATCATTTGCATAGCAACTTCATAATTAGCTTACGAAACGATGAATAAATAGGTTGCCCAGAACGGTGGGTCTATCCATCAACATGGCTCAGTCAGTTCCTCCCGGTGATATCGGCACCCAGCCCAACGCCAAGGTCGTCTTCAACGCCCCCTACGATGACAAGCACACCTACCACATCAAGGTAGGCTTTCGGAACTGCTTTTTTTCTTCCTACGGGAGTGTGTAAGTGTAAGGCTGGGATTATTCCACGACCTTGTATCATGTACTTATACCGTATCTTTTAGGTGACCAACTCCGGAGGACGTCGTATCGGATGGGCCTTCAAGACCACCAACATGAAGCGTCTTGGTGTGGACCCTCCCTGCGGTGTGCTCGACCCCAAGGAGGCTGTGCTTGTCGCCGTCTCTTGCGATGCCTTCCAGTACGGACAGGAGGACACCAACAACGACCGTATCACCATCGAGTGGACCAACACCCCCGATGGTGCCGCCAAGCAGTTCCGCCGTGAGTGGTTCCAGGGAGACGGAATGGTCCGCAGAAAGAATCTGCCCATCGAGTACAACCCATAAGAATGCTATATTTGTAATAAACAATTTCCCTCCACTGCCTTATGAGCAATTTTATTTGTAGGTGTTACATAGGTTGTAGATACTCTGACGTGTTTCTAGTCGTACTTTTTGTGCAGTTGCGCTTTTTGATTGCAGAATTTGATTGCTTGATTGACAGCTGTGCACGTAGTCTTATAGGTCACATCTCGTCGGACTTGTACCCAAGTGGTGCCTTGTTCCTTCACATTTATTAGTCTACTCTATGTTTGCCAAGTACAACTACTATCTACTCGTCTACTATTGTCTACTATACTACGTAACTAGTCGAGAGGTTGACATTCAGTTGAAACGACCGCAGGCAGCCCACTCCCTTGCTCTCAGAAGCTTTCGCAAGAAACTCCTCGAGTACCCGTTCATGACAAGAGACAGTTGCAGGCGCAGTTGCAGATTCTTGACAGCCGCCTGAAAACTACAGTGTCAGCCTACAGTGTCGTTTTTCAGTACGAGTTCAAAAACGTCATATATTTGAACCATTGAAAACATGAAAACTATTGCTAGTTTTTTGGTAATATATGGATGTATAATATTCATAACAATATTAACAGTAACAATGATTTTAATCTTCTATAGTACAATGATTGTACCCCCTAATTCCTAATTAAGAAGGGTTTCTCTCTTCATGGGGACGTCCGTAGTTAACAAAGTACAGTAGACACGTGTCGAGCCTTTGGACTCCCGAGGTTTTTAGAATAAAAGACAAGTCGCAATTCTTATCTTTATTCAAATCACCAACGTTTCGGCAAAGCCATTATCAAGGTGAAACAACCTGCAATTACTACGAATAACTAACTGTGCATTCAAAATTACATAAACGAACGGACACAAATTTGCATATACAATGAAACATACATAACTACCGAACTCATTAAAAGTGATGTGAAACACATGGTAGGACGGGCAGACGAGGATGTAGAACGCTCAAACTTCCTGTTCAGTGACGGCTGATTCTCTCTAATAGAGATTGCCTCCTGTATCAGAAGTCTTCGGGGATGACTCTCCCGGTGAAGAATAGATACAGAAAAGCTGAATTCACCATTAAAGTCCTGGTGTGATTCAGTAAAGTGAAGATCTAGCATCTTACCCCTAGCCTTGTGCTGAGAAACCCGCTCCTTAAGCGGTTGAGTAGTCTGGCCTATGTAGAATTCCTCGCACAGATTACATGTTATCTTATAGATTTTTTTTTTTTATATCATATATTTAATTCCTAATTGTTCGTTATGCTTGAATGCGGCGTTGCTTTTAGAAAGCGTCTTGATCTTGCATTGGTCGGGAGGATTGGTCGGGCGGAGTGACACGCCTTGTCTGACGTCCGATTCATAGTTACTCTGAGCTTGGTTTCTAATTACTTTGAGTTCTCCGGCAAACTTTACGCGCACTTTCCTTCTCCACAATAAAAACAACAGTATACACAATTTTTTATTCGTCTATAAAAACACCAAAAAAGCTGCGACCCGCAATTTTTTACTCCTTCTTTGCCTTTTTATTGCAAAACAATCGAACAACTCGGCAGGTGACGGTCTTCAATATCCTGTACAAGACGTACAGTATGACGAAGATCGAAAGGGCCAAAAATGCCATAACATCCAGAGAGTGGTACTGTACAAATGAGAGGTGCGCACCATAGGGAACCAGGTTGTCGAGTGTCTGTAAATGGAAATATAGTCAATTTTCCAGGTTGGAATTTCTATGTGGTATTTCCCAATCCAGTTCCCAAACCGGGTTACTCTGCAGAATCAATGCTTTTGTTCGTAGTTCGGCATCGTGAAATATCGTATGGCTACTATGAGGTGTTTTAAATGTGCGCAATAAAAGATAGTTCCATTGATTACTTAGAAAAAAAAACAAAGTTTTACCTTGAATTCGGACAAAAAGTTGGTCCATTTCACAAGAAGTTCATCCGGTTTCAGTGGCTTCTTCTTGACCATTTCCGAAATTCGACGAGAAACTTCTCCATATCTGAAAAAGGTTAATGTGTTAGCGAGCACGTCAGCCGAAGAAGAGTTCTTGCATAATGTCGTGTGGTCGTAAATTGATTCCGACCATGCATTTGCTGCTAAGTGCGCATATAATCGTTAATCAATATCTTATTATATAAAAGAGAAAGATTTTTTGTCACAATGTCGGAAACGAAATCAATAACACGTTTCAAGGTTTTGGTATAAGCAGTCCAACTTTTCGCAACTCCAAAAGAAGCAAAATGAGTCTCAGTACCTGAATTATAGGCAAAACGTTTCAAGCGTTTCGTATAAGTATGCCCATTTTTGTGAGACGTTGAAGTTTTGGAAAGTCGCCTAAGGCGGCGATAGCCGTAGCCGTCTGGTATTTAATTTGAAAGTAAGAAACTAACTTCTTATCGGTGACCATTTTCGTAATTGCCTTCACCAGTCGATCCGCATTCATTCCTCCCTTTTTAACATTAATTCCGAATCCAGATTGTTCTGCCAATTTGGCATTCTTTGGCTGATCACCAAATAAAGGTACCGTGATAATCGGTTTGCCGGAATTAAGCGTTTCCTGGAAGGAACACAAATATTATTAAGAAGTGTGATGACCTAGATGATATTGATTGCGGAAACGCCATGCGTAGGCATGCCCCTCTTTTGTCGACCGCGCACCGGCCAAAATTGTTTCAAGTTGTTTTGGGGTGGGTATTGTGCCTCGAAAGATAGACTTCGTACACACTCACCTGAATGCTATTGTACCCTCCATGTGAGATGAAACCCACCGTTCTGTTGTGCTCTAAAAATTGGGGTACATAATGTTATATACTGTATTAATCGAGACGTAATTGAGGTGTAAATGTTTGGCAATACTGAACTCATGGCAGAAATCCGCAGAGAAACACTGTATTGATGTCGTTCGAACTTTCGTACCATCGTATGAAACTCACTGAGAAGATCATTTTGTGGAATCCACTTGAAGAAATGAACGTTTTCCGGTCGAATGTCCTCAATATCATCAGAAGAATAACGGACGACAAATTGGTAGTCGGGGAACTTGGAGAAGGCAGTCATGAACGATTCCTGAAGTGAAATTGAATGAAATTGAATGTACTCAAACCCAGAGGCCCAGAGGCGCTCTAGTTGTTGAGGTGAAATATCGCTCTGTGTGCTACAAACACCCTGAACGTAAATACTATGTTTTTCAGCACCGAGAATTGTAAGTGAGGAACTTAGAGAATTAGGGAGGGAGAGAGATACACAAAGTTTTAGTCACATACCTTCCAAATCCTGGGCATTTGGTCAATCTTGGCCACAGATCCGAAAGACATTAGAATAACGCCCTTCTTAGCGTTCTTCACGATATTTTCGAATTCCTGAAATGGTACACATTGACCGTAAGCGAAACGCGTTTGCAAATGTGTCCCGGGAAATAAAATAAAAATGTATTTTGTCTGTGTCCGGGTGCAGAGCGGTTGCCTCGCGGCCCGCTCTCACCAACAGTTCTTATTTTCTCGACTGTGAGCTTCAATATTGCTCGAATCTATTACTATTCGGCTCTAACTGACCGTCGTTGTCTCCGCTATTAGCCCCTTTGAAGCTGTTGGTGGATACTGTGGAAAAGCTCTGTCGGCGAGCATAAATTCGAAGAAACCTGCCGAATTTATCTGGTGAGCCCTTAAAAGTTGTCTCTCGTTGTCTGCGACCTCTCTCTGTCACCCGCTACCTCTCGAAGGGTACCCATCGCGCCCTACCAATTTGTTGATCTTTTGATCTCGCCTGTGAAAATGGGCAAAGGAAGGCCCAAAAGGAAAAGGCATGATAGTGTATCATCGATCGACTCTATGACGATTGATACCTGTTCACGTCCTGGAACAGCTGATCCTCAGGGACAGGATATGATGCGACACCATATTACAGCCTTGTACCACCTCAGTAAAAAAGGAAGTAGTAATGTGGTGAAGCAGCTGATTGAACGTCTTGTCTCTGTGTTCCAAATTCAGGAGAAGCAAGTTGATGAGAAGAAGGAGGAGCTGGCTCTCCAGCTCAGCAGCATCAAGACCAAAGCTGAAGAAGTTGAGGCCTGCCTCCAAGGGCAAATCTCGGAAGTGAGAAAAATGGTGGACGAACTTAAGTCCAAGACTGTAGCGTTGGAAAAGAAGCCAACTGCGTCAGGTCAGGTTTTTGAGGAAGGTTACAGAGTCCGCAGCTTAGTTCTTAGCGGAATGGATTTACCTACCCCAAACCACATTCAAAACTCACAGGGTAGAGTTCATTCGCTCAAGAGCCAGGTTGAGGATATTTTGGCCTTCTTAGGTGTTAGTTATGTTGTTGTGGACTGTTTCCAAATGGGCCTTCACTTAGTGAAGGTCAGATTTGGAACACGTGAGGCCGTTCAGGAGGTTCTCAAGCGTGCATCCCGTCTCCGGTACTCGCCGTTTAGCAAGGTACATATTCGTCCTTCGCTAACAGCTGAGGAAAGAACGACGCGCTCGGCGAACCTTCGTAACGCCCTACACGAGAAGAAGGAGCGCGAATCGCGTGGCGAGCATGTTTTCATTCGGCATAACTCAAACTTTCTGGAGTTTTCCGTTGAAAAGACGCGACCTATGCGCCGAAACGCTCCGGCTTCTAATAATGTTCACTCAAACCGGTCCAGAATCTAGGTTCCTTAAGAGTCAATGAGAAGACATCAAAGATTATGTACAGTAATATTTTGTCAATGAGAAAAAAGTTACCAGAAATTAAAGTCATTCTTGACTCTTATGGCCCAGATATTATGTTATTCACTGAGACTTGGTTAAATGATTCCCATTCTGATTCTAGTATGATTTCTCAGCTTACTGGTTATTTTTTGTTAAGAACTGATCGTAAAACTACATCGGAGGGGCGTAGGAATGCTTCTAAAAGTTTTCTTATTAGCAATGTTGTTTCTCAGTACAATGATACGTGGTTTGAAGCTTTAATTACAGATGTTTATTTTCCTCGCCCGTTACGTATTTGTTTAGTTTATTTCAAGCCTGGTTGCTCTCTCGATAATGTTGTTTCTTTAACTGATTATTTGGCCCAATATGTTTCTGTCGATTTCCCATGTCTAATAGTTGGAGACTTTAATCTGCCGTCTATTAACTGGACAGAGAAAAAGGCTAATGGAGCTAGTCCATCTCTTTTCTTAGAATTTTGTCAATCAGCTAATTGGAAGCAACATGTCCAGTTTAATACTCGGCAAAATCATTGTTTAGATTTGGTATTGACATCGGATGATATCATACAATCTCCTGTGTTGTGTCTTCCCCCACCACTTAAATGTGACCATTGTTTGCTCGTTTTTGATGTTTGCATGTCCAGTGATACTCCGATAATTAGATCAGCATATGATTTCAGTAAGGCCGACTATGACTCTATTTCTAGTGAGTTAGCGTCCATTGATTGGCATCATATGCTCCAAGTGTATCCAAATGCTGACGAGTTGTACAAATACTTTGTGTGTTTAACTCATGAGTTAATGTTTAAGTACATCCCTGTCAAGAAAGTGTCAGTCGGTGGTATTAAAATTCCCAAGCACATAGAAAATTTGATTCGCCAAAAAGAAAGGCTCCTGCCAATGGTAGATCAAAGTGCTGGGCACAAAGAAAAGTACGAACTCGTAAGTAGGTGGCTAAAAAGAGAGTCCGAGAGATATTATAGTAATGTAGAAAGGAAAATTATAAACTCGGGACAACTGAAGCAACTTTATAAATATATATCTGCTTGTACGTCACGCTCTGTTAAGTCTAATCATACTGTAATAGATCTTGATAATAATGTTTTCGTATCTGATAAAG